>JAVQIZ010035697.1:0-10505 GCA_036023535.2 Galaxias brevipinnis
AACAAAACTGAACATAACCCTTGACTGGTCAGAGGTGTTTTTATTTTTATTTTTTTATTTACTGCTTTGTTATTATTTCACAGCTGGTTCTGTGATCCTGGAGAGTCCTGTCCATCCTGTGACTGAGGGAGACTCTGTTACTCTGCACTGTAAACACAGGATCCCCTCTCCTAACTCCAAGGCTGACTTCTATAAAGATGGAGGACTCATCCAGAATGGAACCAGTGGAGAGATGACCATCCCTGCTGTATCAAAGTCACATGAAGGTCTCTACAGGTGTAGGTCCTCAGATGAAAAGGAATCTCCAGAGAGCTGGCTGTTAGTGAGAGGTGACTTGCATATACAGTATATGTTAAATAAGATTAATTTGTGTCCAAGACACGTGATCGGATTGTATTTTGTGGAGACCAGGTTCACAACCATAGTTCTACATGCAGTAAACTCACAGACCATTGGACGGTTTTGTGACAGGCATGCCGCATGCTCACTCATTGAGTCGTCCTGAATCAGTAACAAGTATCTCTACTATGACTGTTTTTCCCTGTTTCAGCGTCTGGCTCCAGAACCCCTCTTTCAGATCTATTCATGGGTCTGGCTGTATTTGGGCTCTTACTGGTCCTCCTCTTATTCCTGATTCTACTGTTTTGCTACCAGAAGGGTAAAGGTCAGATCATTCTTATATTGTCGTTACTATTACTTAGAGGGTCTTTAATCATATAAAGTATTTGTCTGAAGTACGTTATTGATGTAATAAATGTGTGTTCTCCTTGACATTTCACAGGTGCATGTTTTGGTAAAAGGTCTGGGTAAGTACGGCAGTGTCATGTGATTTGGTGTGGAGTGCTGTGTGCAAACGTCCGCTCTCACACACACAACACGTTCATACACAATCTTTACCCCCCCCTCTTTCTCTTTAACCCTCTCTCTCTCTCTCTCTCTCTCTCTCCCTCTCTCTGTCTCTCTCTCTTTCTCTTGCTCTCTTTCAACAGGTCCATGCCTTCCCAGGGCACCAACCAGAGTCCAGGTCTTGATTTCGGAGCCAATCAAAATCCTCCACCCAGTAATGATGGATATTCCCCTCCTCAGAATGGTCAGGCATTCACTAAATTGTTTCATAAAGCAAACGCCGAACATAACTAACTTTCATGAACTTCTCTTATTGGAAACTCTCCCACTCTGTTCTTTCCATTACTGAACTCCTTACTTTTTCACACTGCAAGCCTGAACCTACTAGTCTGCTATAACGCACTGATAACATATTTTAGCAATAGTTTGGATTTGGGGCAACAATGGATATGAGACAGCCCTTTACAACTACTGTAGTCTAGAGAAAACTAGTGATTCAGCTTCTAACGTCTACACTCCCTCACTTCCAGGTGATACTAGCGTATATGAAGCAATCAAAGCCACTGAGACGAATGAACACGGTACAGCATATTGTGTTTACAAACACATATTTAAATACAATAGCAATTGTTATTATCAATAATAATACTAAGTATTACGTCGGCGTGTAAGGCATCTTTGAAAATAATTATGTTTGTTCTTGTAATTTCAGATGGAACGAAAGCGGGACCCAATGATGTGACCTACTCAGAGCTGGAACTCAAGAACTTCGGCAGGCAAGAGAAAGGTAGTTCTCCATGGAGATGTGTGTCAAGTAGTTGACAAGTTGCATCACTTTCTCACAGTGGTATGAGGAAAGTGTTACACTCGGAGTTGTTTTTGTTTCTGTCCTTTCATTGTTCTGTCACATAAGTCGTAGATACAGATACTCCTATATGATAGTCAGATACTCCTATATGATTCATACATGAATCAGAATTAAGTCTTTTTAAAGCAGCAATCTAGTTGTGACCCCTTACATCACTATTGCCTTTTCTGAACAGCTCAGAGAGTGGCCCTATTTGAGGAAACTGTCTACTCTAATGTGAAGACTACAGCTGCCCCAGGTAAAAACCGTATGTAACCTTTTAACCTCCCCTGACTAGAACACGGTTCAATGCAACAGTTCAGCTCCAAGCATTCGTCTGGAACTCTGCATGGCTCATGGTGTACAACCACCGTATACAGCCTCTTGATTTTACTGGACATATTAGTTATATGCAAAGGCTGTTTGTTCAAAGGAATGACCCATATGTCATTTATTGGAAGGGCATTCACAAATGGTCTAAATGTGTATATTTCACAATCTCTGAAATGTGTGCAGTTACATAGAAAGTTGAGCTGCATGTTTTACACTGCAATTTCGTAAATTACCGCTTACCATATTGAAATAGTGAACTGGAGCTGCAAGCATGCTTGCAAAAGAACCATTTCCCCTTTTCATTGTAAAGGCCAGCTCGCACTAATTTTCTGCTTCAGTGTATTTTATAGTAGAAGACACTGATTTATTTATGTTATAACTTTGGATTAAAGCCGGGATTGACCCTGGGTAAGACTAGCAAAATATCTAATGGGCCTGAAGAAATATAATCTGTGACGCTTGTCAACTGTTTGTGTTGCTGCACGGGTTTGTTGAGTCTTTGCTCTATATGATTCTGTTGCAGATTTTTGAATAGGGTAAGGAACCTCCATGTTGGAGATGAACAGAGCAGAACCTGAAGTACACATGACTCCAGGCACACAGGCTCATTTAAACATGCACAATCACACAAACAATAAGTGTGCACGAAAAAACTTTTGATAGTTGAAGCACTGTTTTGTACATAACCTCAAGCATGTACATTTTTTTCACAGTATTGTAAGGTTATATCCTATTTGTTCCAATAATTATGACATATCTGGATAGATGTTTTGAAATATATGTTTTCATTGCATGTATTTTTTATATTATTGGTGTATTACAGTGTATGTGATTTGACATTCTATATTTTAATAGAATATTATTGTCTGTTCTTTGAGTCTGTAACCTTGTTCCTGTTCCTGTTCTCAAGTAAAGCTCTTTATTTGATTCCTTAGGCTTGATCTTTGTTTATTTCTAGTACCCAGTGTCTGTTTCAAATGCAACACACCTGGTTTGTACCATCAGCTCCGTTTTACCTGCTTCAGATCATTCCCCCACAGTATTAATAATGATACGGATGGTTATGATGATAATACAAATATATAATTGTAATTATTTAGGGGTGGGAGCAGGTGTATAAGGACACTTGCACTGTGTATGCCAGTTAACTGCCAGCATCATTCTATAGTAACCACCCACACCCATCACTTTAGCATAATCTATCATGTTGGATTATGTTTATGTATCCACAGACAGTAAATTTACTGACAAACTATTTAACTTACATTTCAGCAGCTAAAAGTACCTTTTTGTGTCTGAAAAGTTTCTGATCCTACATTTGTTAAATGATTATAACAGAACTTGAGACATATTACTCATCTATATGTCCTCTTCATCAGCCTCCTCATCCTCTTCTTCATTCTCTTTCTTTTCATTTTAACCCTCTGACTGGATTATACCTTCTTCTTCAACCTACATAACTCAAATACGTTAAAATCGTGTCCCTAAGATTGTGGCATATGGTGACATAATTTGCGAGTTTGCGTAATTTTACGTCTTTGTATCACAATCTACAGTAAGGGGAAGTTAGACTGCTATAATTACTCCACTGAGGACAAGCTGACACAATATTTCCTCCATTGGTTGCCAGATTTGACTCTAGTGACCAGTTTCAATTGATATATGTTGTTTGTTCTGTTACCTAGACGCTGATACTGACAAACAAGTGACATTTCATCAGTGTGTATTATCTATTCAGTTCAGAATATATAAACGTTATCTTTTAGTGTAGACTTCTTTTCAACAGTTAATGTAATTTTGCATCTAAGTTGTGACACTCAAATGGACTGAAGCAGGAAACCTGCTCCTCTTACTCGGTGGCCAAGCTGCCTTACATAATTGGCTGAATGGCTGTTAAAGATGGCTCCTGTGCCTGCTGAAGCTGTCCCTGGTGCTGAACCCTGGGAGTGTAGGTCTTCATATCTGCCAGAGCTAACCTTGGTGCTGGAACCTGAGAGCACAGGTCATCATACATGCTGGAGCGGGTGCTGGGGAAAGATGGCCACAGGAGTCAGAGTGGTTCGGCCCTAGTCTTGGCCCTGGTATCACACAATTAACGTTATCTTTAGTTTTTGACATGGTGGAGATGAATCCTGTTTAGGTGTCAATATGCCTACGTATGGTCAGAGTTTTGTCCTTAAGTACTTCATTAATTCTTTTAGAGCTGCTTTTATGAGAACATTCCGTATTTGTGTTCTTTAACAAAAATATTTCATGTCTGATATAAAAATAAATCTTGTCCTGTGACACCAACATCTTGGAAAAATCCAGAGACATCTCCATCCAGAGACATCTCCATCTCCAAATCAAACATGGCCACTCTGAATTTAAACAACAATTTTGTTCTCTGCTGTGGTATGTGGTAGTGACCCTCGCTTATATACTCACCATCTTCTTACTAATACTATCTTAAGAAACAAACTGCATTCCCACCATAGATAAAAATGAAATTTCAAACATAGAAACATCATACTATGTCAAAGTGGACACATTCTGTGAACAGTGTAAGAAGAGCTCACAGACCACAGAGGCTCTGAGAGAGAACTGGTGTGACTATGGGTTACCGCTTACTGTAGAGAGCAGCTGAGAAGTCCTGTATATTGTCACTTCCTCTGCTTGAGTTTAACAAAAAATATGAACATAACAGTTAAATCATCAAGTGGATCGTTTATCTCCTAAATATCCCTAAAAAAGGAATACACTTTTTCTGTGTCTGGAGGAAAGACATATATTCACCCATTTTCTCCTGTAGAAGTAGGTCAAAGGTGATTCTGATCAGGACACCATAACATCACCTGTGACCCAAACTAACCTTCATGTCCACTCTCCCTTTCTTTCTTCTTTACTTCCTTAAAATATTCCTCTCCCCCTCCATTTTCTACTTCTACACAAAAAAAACACAATATTAAACATTGATAATTATACTGTGGTTAAGTGGACTTATTCTGTGAACAGTGTGAGATGAGATCACAAACCACAGAGGCTCTGAGAGAGAACTGGTGTGACTGTGGTTTACCACTTAGTGGAGCGAGCAGCAGAAAAGTCATGTACACAGACACTCCCTCTGTTTGAGTTTAACTGGTCTTTTCCCTCTGCAGTTAACCCTGATAGTGGTCACTAATAAAACACAGGGTTCTGTCATGATGATTGAACATCTGAACATTGGAGCTGAATCATTTATTGAAGACTTTAGTATCCACAAAAGGTAAACACTTTTCTGACAACTTTGGATGCAAGAGTGTTTTGGATTCAGATGTGATAACGTCACCTATGACATAACCTTCATGTCCACTGTCTCCTTCATTCTGCTTAACGTCATGTGTTATATATGACATTCTAACTTGTAAATTAAATTTGTTTTAAATTAGGACACGGAAGATGCAGTTATACAATTTATAACATCCATTTTATTTTGGAAAGAAATTTTAAACTGACTTGCTAAAGCAAGATGTATATGTGGTTAAAACCAAACCCTCTCCCCTTGTTCTTTACACTCAGAGGAGTGGCTATCTCTTAAGGTCCTTCTTACAGTCTTTTTCCTCTCTCTCTCTCTCTCTCTTTCTCTCTCTCTCTCTTGAGTATTGCAAACTCATTATACTTTGCAGCAGTTCTCAACCTGGGGGTCCTGAGATAATTTCTGAGGGTCGCCAGAAAGTATTGTATTAAAAACAATTTACATTCTACTGCCTGAACCAATCAAATCATTCGTCTTGGCATAGATTTTATTGAGTGTGTGAGTAAAAGTGTGCCTGCACCTGAGTTTAGATGCGGCGATGGGGGGGGGATGGGGGGTCGCAAACTCCAACCTGATTATTCTGGAGGGTTGCAACTCAAAAAAGTTGAGAACCACTACTCTAAGGTACTAGAAGTATAATTATATATTCAGCACATGAACCTTGTTCATTTCCAAGCTCACCTTGGACAGATTACACGGACAGACTGTAGATCATGATCAAGTTGCTCATGACTCTGGTTGTATCAGTAACAGACAATAACCTCTCATGTGGATGTTATATCTCCACACACAGAATCCTCGACCCCTGTCAACCCTGGGTAAGGCTCAACATTAAAGCTCTAATGAGGCTGACGTCCAAACCAACTAGCTCTGGTGCCTGTCAACTGTTTGTGTTGCTGTTTGTTGAGTTGCTGCTCTTTATGGTTTTGTTGTAGAGTCTTGAGGGCAGAGGGATAGGATCCTCCATATTGGAGACGAACGGAACAGAACAGGAAGTACACATTACTGCAGGCTCAATTACATATCATTCACACATACAGAAAACATGCACCATAAAAGTCTGCACACACACACACAAACCCCCCCACACACACACATATATTGAGCACATTACATTTTACTTTTAGCTATTTCACTTCAAATCTATTCAGTCAATACGCACTTTAATTATTCCCTCTTCACTGCAATTGACAACACCACTTCAAACTAGGTGTAATCATAAACAATAACACACACAAACACACCCAAACACATACGCACACATTTATACATGCACTCAAAACATATACCTAACACCTATTCACATGCTATTTGTAAATGCCTAATAGATTTGCATTAGCGTCATTTGCCAAACGATGTATACATTATTTTTTCATTAATTTATTGATATACAGTATTAGTAGCTACATGGTAACAATATTATACTATTATGTGCAACCAGGCAACATTTAACTTCTCAGCCATGTTCACAAATTATTTTTTTGCATCCAAACATGAATTAAATACATTTCACTATTTTTACTCTTTTAACCGAATAAACGAAATACTCTTTGAAGAACATGCAGACTGGAAAGTGTTTTCAATGTTTAGCATATAACAAAAAAATTTTTTTTGTGTATGTTTATTCATTTTCATCATGCTGATACGCATGTCGATTGTTGTATGATGTGATATTTAATTACCCCACAAGTGTTAGTGACAAAAACAAACACACCAGTAGATGGTGCTGTGCTGCTTTGCTCTAGCGTTGACGCTTCTACAGCGTAACAGCGGACCAATATGATGACTGCTTTTTAATTCTTACTTTTCCTAAACTACTATTGCCCAACAACTGTGAATAAATACTATAGGAAAGGGCTTGTATTTTTAAAAAAAATTTTTTGACCACTGCTATATCAAAACTAATTGTTGAAACACTGAAACAGACTAATCAGAAAACCAACCCTTATTGGCATTTTTAAATAATTATTATTTAGATTAAATACTAATTTAGTTTTCTGTAGATTTAAAAATAATTCTTGAGATTTTTGAATACGTTTTTCAGTGAAGGGCGTTCCTGAACATACCCCGCTCAGTTTTGCTCTAATCAGGTCTGACTGACTGACTAATAGGCCGAGTAGGTTGATAGTTGCTGACCTAAGCTGGGCCTGTATCACTTCTCCATTTAAAAAACAAAGCTAAAGACATACGGACAGAAACGCACACATACAAACGCACAATTCAGGGGCCAGAGTTTGGAATCACATTGAAAAGGGAGAGTGGATTGTTTCGTTTAGAGTGAGATTAAAAATAAGATGCTCACTGTAGATATTCGCATGTGAAATTGCAACACGACCACCGCTATGCTCACATAAGAGGATTGGTCCGTCAACGGAGAGCTGCTGACGTGTGATGAGTGGGAGGGAACCAATGAAACACAGGCGACAGATCCGAATGAAGGGAATAGCGAAGATAAAAAAGAAGGGAAGACAAGACAACACATACACAAAACAATTCATACGAACGTAACAATTTTAAACATGACATTTCAGTTAAGTCATTCTGAAACAATGTTTTCATTTTCAGTCGGACACTAACATTGGTTTGTACTCAGATGATTCACGATTCTCAGAGTGGTTGCTATTTTGAACTATTCTCTTGGCGGTTGCTGGGCTTATCTGCTGCACTGACAGACTGCCCACACAGTTATGTCCAAGGTTTGAGACACGCACCATGTTGACTTGCACACAGCTATTTTGAGTGATGATGGCATTTCTTCGCTTGTTGTCTGTGGTTGGTTTTGTTAACAAGCAAACAGTTCCCAGCCAGTTCAGTGGAAGCTGAACGTCTCAGCATCACAGGGGTCTTAACCGACACAGACGTTGTTGTTTTTTCAATCGGCTCGCCAGCAAAGGGCGGTGGGGTATAGCCCTCCCTGGCTCTCCCAGGTTTATTTAATTTTATTTTTTTAAACAATAAGTACTTATTTTAAGCATGTATGTGTTCAAAATGCACAAAAACGTGTAATATATAAAATGTAAATCATTGTATTTTGGGTAAAATTCGTTGACATAGTATCTATGTCTACGGTTCATCCACTCTCTGAGCTAGTGCTTCTGGGGCAGTAAAAAAGCTGCACATTCATGCCGCAGCACTGGCCAATGGCTGACCGAAGAAATGCACATAGCAACAGTGGCAGCATAAATTTAGCCAATCAGCGTCACCGAATCTGCTGGCAGAAAGGCAGTAAATTTACTGCCCTTATCAGAGTCCGCCTGAGGTAAAGAAAGTTGGTTTTGTGATCTGCCATAAAATTCAGAGAGAAGAACACCATAACGAGCGTAGTGATGGAGGTCTCAGAAATGTCGGCACCTGCTAACTCAATTTTATCGATACATGAGAACCCTTTTTAAAGGAGAACTTTGGTGGAAAAAGTAAGAGTTAAAGAGCTTGGACCAGATCAGCCCAACATTAAAATACAACAAAATATCAGTAAAGAAAATTACGCTCGAGGCTTCTCGCAATGTTGGTACAAAAAGAAGACTTGCCACTTGGCCAGCTGGATGCCCTCAAGCAAATGCAGTGTTTTGCTTCCCATGTCTGCTTTTTCGTACAGCTGTGACGGATAAAAGGTGGACTGTGTCAGGAGTAAAGGACATGAAATATCTGTCAGAAAAAATTAAGAAGCATGAGTTTTTGCGGGAACACATGGAGAATGCGGTGAAGCTAGCTGTGCTCGGCAGAGCTATAGCTACTCAACTCGATGAGGGACACAGGATTGGGATGAGGAGACATAATGAAGAGGTTGATAAGAATCGGCACGTTCTGTCTAAAATAATTGATTGCGTTCAATTTTGCGGGGCCTTTGAGCTGGCCTTGCGCGGCCACAATAAGACCAAATCCTCTGACAACCCTAGCGTTTTTAGGGGTTTAGTCGATCTTGTCGCCTCCCTAGACTTTGTTGGAGGAGCACATTAAAACTGCTACTGTTTTTAAAGGCACCTCAAAGACCGTGCAAAACGAACTTTTGGACCGCTGTCAGTGTTGAAAGATTACATTCTGATGGAGGTTAAACATGCCGATTTTCTAGCTATTCGGGCAGACGAGACAACTGACATTTCCACCCACTGCCAGTTGGTACTTGTGCTAAGGAACATCTACTGCCATAACAAAATTCAAGAGCGTTTTTTCGAGTTTATTCCTCTTCCAAATGCAACCACTGACACAATCGCTACATTGCTGCTTGAGAGGCTAAGCATACTCCTCCCCGAAGGACAAGAGAGCCGACTGATCGCCTAGGCCGATGACTGGGCTGCCGTGATGAGGGGAGCCACAGACGGAGTGCAGCGTCAGGTAATGGATGTCTACCAAAATGCACACTACATCCACTGCTATGCGCATCAGTTGAACCTCGTCATGCGGCAGGCGACATCACGCATCCCCAAAATCAGCACTTTTTTTTCGGACCTTGGTGGATTTTTTGCATTTTTCTCCTGGTCATTCAAGCGAACCGCTGTGCTCGATCAAGTGGTGGGACAAAGACTTCCCCGAACTTCGACAACTAGATGGAACTTCCACAGTCGTGCTGTTAATATTGTGTATGAGCACAAGGATGACCTCATACAGTGTTTCTAGACCATCAGAGACTCTGGTAACTTTGATCCTGTAACTCAGAGAGGCCGGATGCTTTGTGAGAATGCTGGAAGATGATGATTTCTGTTTTTTGCTGGCATTGTTTAACAAGATCATGCCACACGTGGACATGCTGTTTAACCAACTACAGAAGAGGAACATCGATTCTGTCTACATTACAGGAATCATCCAGAGGTTCACCAACAGCATGCAATCAATCGGGTAAATAATGATTGTTGGTTGAGAAAATGCTTATCATGAGAATGCTTGTTTTAACATTGTGAAGACAGTAAATTGGAAATCCAGTTAGGATGATATGTAGATATAGTTTATTTAACACAGTACAAAATGAAAGACTAATTTATGTCTTGATTGTGAATGCTAACTTGATGTTTTGGATCAGGGACTCCATTCCTGCTCTGCATGGGCAATACAGAGGCTCTGTGCTGCAGCAGCCCACAAAGAGACGCAGGACACTAGGACAAGGAGAACATCAGCAGTTGGCCACTGAGGTAAGCTATAACATAGATAAGCTGTAACATAGATCTGTTTACAAGACACTTGATAGGTGTTTTTATCTTTTTATTATTTATT
>JAVQIZ010035710.1:0-33050 GCA_036023535.2 Galaxias brevipinnis
TGGGTTGGCTAAAGAGGAGGGGGGGTGGGGGGGTGGGGGGTCTGGAGACAATAGAGAGATGAGGACCAGTGTGTAGAGGCAGAAAGAGTGATCGAGAGTGAGATAGACAGAAAGAGAGAGAGCGAGACAGAGAGGGTGAGAGAGAACGAGGAAACTGCACTCACGGCTCCAAGAGCAAAAAAGTCGGGGGCAAAGGGAGGGGGTGGGAGAGGAGGGGGTCATTAAACTGGAAACCAGGAGCCACATGGGAGGCAGAATTTTAAATGATTCCCCCTGTAGCAAGACCAGACTAGCAGAAGGACTAAATCTCTCTCTCTCTTTCTCTGTCTTTCTCTCTCTCTCTCTCTCTTTCTCTCTCTTTCTCTCTCTCTCTCTCTCTCTCTCTCTCTCTCTTTCTCTCTCTCTCCCTTGCGCTCTCATTCCTGCTGTCCCTCTCTACTATCTGTCTCTCTCGCTCTCCCTCACGGAGATGCAATTAATTTGGGTAGAGGCTGCCAAGAGTGCAGAGATAGAGGATGTGGGGTGTGCCCTCACACACGCAGGAGTTAGTATTGGTCTCAAATACTCTAACGGCTAGTCTCCTCTAGTCCGGCACCTTTCTACCAGGTCTCTCTTTTGTTCTCATTCCCAGCTCAGCAGCATCTCAGGCAACCTCCCAGGCTTCTCCAGAGTCTGCAGGCAGTGCTGCGCTGAAGAGAGCACGCTCAATCCATCTGGTCCTCAGCGGGTGTGAAGAAGACATCTCCCTTTGTCTGCTGTAAACATCCACCAGCAAGAGCCTACCACGATATGGCTGAAAAGACAGTGCCCACATGCTGTAGAAGCATACAGGATGAGGCTCAGCCGGAGACAGAGAGACAGACCACCCTGTTGGTTGAGTAATCCCCCCCCCTTCCTCTCTCTCTTTGGACCAGGGACTAGCCACTGGCGGTGGGGGCGAGCCCCCGGCCGCTGAGGCCGTGGTGGATGGAGTGTGAGATGTGTCATGGTACACAAAGCACGTACCATGCAAAATGCAGGAGGGAGTGTTGCTCAGGGCCAGGGAGGCCGTCGATACCAAGGAAATTGATCGTAATCAGCCGAGCTGCAGAGACTGAGTGGAGAAGCGGTTGACTATCCCTTCCCTCTCCTCCTTCTCCTCTTCCTTCTCCACCTCCAGTTTTCATCTCTCTTTTCCTGGCTGGTTCGCTTTGCTTTAAAATAAACTGTTGGCAAGCAGCAGACCACCGACCTTCTGAGATTGAACTATCCCCTAGCTGTGTGAGTGGTCATGTATGTGCGTCCTGCGTTTTTATAACCAAGTCAAGAATGGGGAGAACCCAAAAGCCTCTCTGTGTAGTATTGCAAAACGTGCATCCTTTAACCTCTCATATTTCACATAAAAAAACATCTTGTCAGGCGCACAGTTACTGTGTGTTTCCGAAATTCAAGAATTACTGTGGAAAGTGGAGGGAAGGTGAGAATCCGCAGTGTTTTTTCTTCTCCCCTTGGTGCACCATAATTTCTAATTTGAAGACGGTGGCGTACCTGGCTGTGCGGCTGTGCTGTTAAAAGCGCTGGCCCAATTATAGCATAACACCTAGCCTTACGGTTTCCATGGCTGCACGATGCATCTGTCCCGCGGGACGTACCGTGGAGGAACGAGCGTCTTATCAACCATCACCCTGGTAATAACACTCCCCCGAGCCGCCGCTGCCTGCGTCAGGCCTTAACGAGAACCCTGGGTGAAATCTCTCTCCCATTCCAGCCACAGCCATTGATTTGGACTTAATCTGTTTCCATGTGTCCACATTGGTGTGTGTGTGTTTGTGTGCGTGCGTGCGTGTGTGTGTATGTGCAGGTTGGTGGGTTTAGTCCTTTCATGCATCAGAAAGAGTGAAGGAAGTGTGTGTTAATGTGTATCATTTTGTGGACCGGTGGATCCCTGTCTTGTAAAAGTACCTTTAGAAAAATGTTCTCTATTAATTCCTTACTAGGTTTGTTTTTGCGTCATTCTCCTGAGGAAAAGCATTGTCAGTTTATAAGTTGAAGTCATGACCTCAGCCATTTGCTTGAAGCTCAAAAGCATCGGTGATGTTGTTTGGCTGACTTTGATCTACTTTAATGTCAACTATTAAAGCATAGGAAATATGTGTATCATGGCAAAGTATTCAATAAACATTTTTTGTGTAGCCAAGCAGTCATTTACTTCAACAGTGGCAATCGTTCGTTATTAAATATATGGGTTGACCGCTGCATTCACTAAACATAGAGGTCCTTCTCTTTTGTACAAAATTTGAGACCTCTCCTGCAGCCACAACAATTGGAATGCATCAGTTGGTGCTATCTCCCCGTAGGAGGAAGGCGGTGAGCGGCGAGGGGAGAAGGGGCCTGTCTTTGCAGGGGCATTTGGATGGGGGAAGGGCACGTCTGCCGGCCAAGAGGGTGAGCAGATCAGTGCAGCTCAGTGTCTGCGAGGCGGTGATAAGATTCCAGGATTCTCCCACTGTGACAGGCCTGCTCACCCACCCCAACACCCCTCTGTAGAGACACCCACCACCTGACCCCCTCCGCGGCTGCTTGCTACACCTCGCCAGTCCAGGGACGCAGCCAACTCAAACCACACCCAGAGGCTCCCAACTCGCTTTTAGCCAGAGCTTGTTTTTATACTGACCAGTCCAGCAAGAGGTCTAAATCTTACTCGGGTACAAACCTGGTAGCACATATTTTACTCATTGGTAAACATTTGTAATTGGAAAGATGAAATCCCATAGTAAGTAGTGAGTCCTTCATACTGCCAATTCTTCCACGCGCGCACAATCATGCTCTCTCTCTCTCTCTCTCTCTCGCTCTCCCTCTCCTCTCTTTCTTTATCTCTGTCCCTGCCGTCCCTCCGTCCCCCCTCCCTGTGATGGCAGGTTGGGCAGTGAGCTGTGCGGGCGCAGAGGAGGCGAGGACGCCGCGGTGCACATTAATAATGCAGGGCCTCAGCTCCCCCTTCCACCAACACCCCCCCCCCCAACCTCCCTCCCTCGTCCTCCCCTCTCCCTCCCTCCCAGCGCCATGGCGATGGCACCAGCCCAGCGCTGTCACCAGGGGGGAGCTGGGAATACGCACTCTCCAACCCTCGGCTCGCCAAGCTGCTCACGAGCTCGCACACAAGCCCCCCACACTGGGTCTCCACTGTGGATAGTCACTAATTAGAAAAACTCACCATCATGGCGGCATTACAAACCTGCTTTCACTTTCCCACCTTTATCTATGCACAGAATGTGGAAGAGCGAGACTTCTGGACCTTTAAGGAGATAAGCTATGCTGTTACATTACTGGTTTAATTACTATTGTCTGCCTCAACTTCCTTACAAAATATTAGCTCAAAGCTGTCCTAGGTCTATGCACGCCTGAATTGTCCAAGCATTTTGTAATTTCCCCAAATACACTGTATTTCCTTTGGGTACAAATCCACACATTCTTCCTAGAGTTTGTAGGCAACCACCAATCAGAAAGGCCCAAAATCTTCTGCTGCTTTCTTATTTTGTCTATTACATGGCTTTGAAGACAAAACTCTCTATCAGCATTATTGAATGATTATCAATTATTCATTGCTTTCTAATTGTGTTTTTTTTTTTTACCTGTAAATGTCATGGAGAAGCAGGGGGGACGAGAACGTGACATTTTGGAGGGCTCCCATGTACTCCTCCCATTGTCTTCATATCATAGCATTTTGAATTGTGTTTTGGTAGCACTCGAATGATACTTCTATCGCTGAATTTTTTGGGGGTGAGTGCTATTGTAAAGCGATGATATCTTTAGCACTACTACAGATAGAAAATCATCTCAATGAAGCCAAGAACACACCTCTTCCTAGTTCTGCTTTAATGAATTCTTCCACATTCTCGTCCCAGAACTTATTCAATTCTATCCAATGATATGAAAAGAGAGAAGATTTGAACGCATATCAGACCTTATAGGTTTTCTGTCTGGTAGAATGTTTTAGAAAAAACATGCAGATTGACAAGTAGACAAATATCAGAACTGTAAATTTGACACAAATACATGCATTCGTTTTTATTCACAAAACCAGTCCAATTTTCTAAATGAATACAAACATCGCTGTTGTTTTTAAAAGATGTAGCTACCCAGCAACATAATGAAAAACAAAACAAAAAATAAACATGAAATTAAAAAAAAATGAAATATTTTTTCAGTGCGTTCAAAAGGGTAGACTCAGAGCAAGTGCTGTCTCTTAGTGCTATTGCCCTGTGCTGTATTGACACACGCACGCTCAGTTGGGCCACAGTAACGTAAGGCTGTCAATTTCACAAAATAAAAAGCTTGGAAATAATGGCAAGAGAAGTAGGGTTGGTGTTGCGATTGGGGAAATTCCAGAGAGCACCCTGAGGGATAACATCATCCTACCAAAGGGTGCCTGGAGTTCATACCAATATGATGAGTTTCAGAGAGAAGTATTAGGAGTTTTACAGTTTAAAATGTTTTTGTTGTTTTCCAAAAACAACCACGGATCCAATCTAAAATGTAATAAATCATAAAGTAGACATGGGTTTAAGTAAGAATGATGATGCTAAATTACAATAGTGCTTGCCATTAGCCACTAGTTTTAAAATATAGCCGTAAATTTACATTCTCTACACAAGTACTGTATCTTTCCACACGTGAACAACATTAACACCAAACACAGAAATTAGTTGATTGTCCACACTCAGTCCGTCATTTCTGTTTGGCAATGAACAGTTCCATGTCTAGGTGACAGAAAAAACCTGCTGGAAAAAGGACAAAAGGTACCAAAATGGAAACATATAAAAGGGAATGAAAGTTGCCATAGATTTTTTTCTTTATGTTTAATTTTTGGTTCAAGGAATAAGTAGGTGCATCCATTACTCGATTTAATATTTTGTTTCTGCTTTGTTTATTCTGTATCTTTTTGTTTGTTGTTTGTTTGTTTGTTTGTTTGTTTGTCAGCCAGTGTCCGTGCCCGAGACAATACAAGCGAGAGTTGGCATTGCACTTGATCGAGGAGCTTTGGGTAGGAGGGTTGGAGAGTTCAGTCCTACTGGAACCACCGGAACGCTGCTCCTGTCGGTAGCATCACCTTCTTAGAGAAACAAAAGACATAAATGGAGAGAGGGAGAAGAAAGAGTTAAGTGGATGAAACATTTACATTGACACATTGTATACATCAGTATAATGCCCATGCAACTTCATATCACTGGCTACACAACTAGAGATTCGTTTCCCATTTTCTAAATGTACTCGCATACTAAGGACAACGTTTCTTTACACAAACGTATCTTTACACACGTTCTTTGATTCTCTGGCACAGAATTTACTTTTAGTTGGCTTTCTCCTCCACCTTTTGCTAAGGACAAAATAGTATCAATAGAATCTCTGCATCCCACTCAGGCCTCCATTCCTCCCCTCCTCCCTCACCTCTCTGTGGCCGTCCAGCCCGTCCACCCCCTCCCTCTACAGCCATGGGCCGTGGCCCTGGCTCCACGCGAAACCCGATACGCCACATTTATTATTTAGTCACCACGCAGTCACGTCTCAACTCCCGAGCCGCTCCCTCTACACCACACCGTTCATACGGGTGACACACGGCTAGCTCTCTCTTTCTCTCTCTCTTTCTCACTCTCTCTCTCTCTCTCTCTCTCTCTCTCTCTGTTTTTCTCCCCTCTCTTAGAGTGGCATCTATATGTCTGATTGCACTAAGCAGGAGAAGAACAAATGCATGCCGCTGCGGCGGCTGAGTGGTGGCCTGCCGGCCGTGAGATAGAGGACCACAGGGGCAGGCTGCGTCCCCAGAGCTGCAACACGGTTGGCGTCCTGAAAAACGCAGTCCCAACTGCGGCAGAATAGCTCACGTTAGCCAGTAGTGCCCGAAGCAAGGTACGAGCGGAAAGGCAAACAGTTACGCACCCACACACACTCCCTCACACACTCGTACGCTTAGTAACCGGTATTCACACACATACAGTCACACTCCTCCAAACACATTGGCAGGTTAACAAACACTTACAGTCCATCTTGCAAAAACACACCAAACATACTGAAAACTGCACTAAAATAACACATCTGTTTCATAAAGACGTGTTCAAAACAATATTTTCTTAAATGTGAAACTCCATCTGATATATACTAGAGCTGCTGCTTGTTCAGTGTTTACAGTATCTGTCATACAAATGATCACAAACAAAAACTTCTCGTTAAATATATACTAATTATGAAAAACTGTCTGAGCAAATATTTTTTGTACATTTTCATATTAAAATGTGTAACTAGTATGCATTTAATCTCCAGTTAAAGTGGATAAGTCAACCAAATTAGCATATCATAATAATCAAGCAAGCATTCTTTTAATAATACATTTTTGTAATAAACTAAATAGCCTTATAAACACATGTCTAATCCAGTATCTCTGGAACATTTCCAGCAACAAAAAAAATGAAACAGGAGTTGTTACAAGAGAACCAGTTGATGACAGCTGATGTTTACATAGGCTACTGGTCTATGGATCTCTTTAATGGCCTTCCTCTTATGGCACTCAGGCAAAATAAACTCAACTCTAACAAGGTATTTTTCACAAGCAGCAGACCAGTAACCCTTTCCTCTGACAAAACACCTGTGACCTCCATTTGGCATAAACACTTAGGGTATGTTTGTCAGGCTTTGTGTGGGGGGTCTTTTCCCAAGGTCACCATACATTCCAGCAGTCAATTTTAATTGCCAGCATCTTAATATTGGCTGACTGACTTAATATAATTGCGTTAAAGCCCTTTACCGGGCCAGCTGTGTATCGTATATCCAGAGACATATTATAAAGTAACTGAAGGTATTCATACATGATGTGAATTCATTATCTACTTTGTTATCTTGTACACCACGCACGTTTCAATCCATGGCCATCTTTTGGGTAGACATTTTATGTTGGGCAGAGCATTTTTGCACAAATTCAAGCCAAACATGCTTCCCATTAATTATTTCCTATAAGGCTTCTCCAGGTCCCTACGTCCAAAAGTCCCTTTCACTGCAGTCAATAGGCACTGGGCATTTTATTATGTTACGTTTTGTCACAAGGCTCTTTTCTCTCAAAGGTAGGGGAGATAACACATTTGTTGTCTCAGCCCTGTTTGTTTGCTAACCTGGCTACACTCTTGCCTGTCTGTCTGTATGTTTGTCTGTATTTCTTGTAGCTACCTGTCTTTTGATACATTCATGAAATGTTCCTTGTGTGCCTGGTAACCTGTCTGTGAATATGAGTCTGTCTCAATGCCAGTCTGCATGCCTGCATGTCTCTGTCTGGAGGCCGTCCTGCCTTGGTCAAGAAGGACTCGGAGCTCACCAGGGCATACTCTACTTCATGTCTGACACAATGATCTAATGATGACTACTATTTTAAAGTCAGTAGTCTCTTGTAAAAGTACTTTGAGAACAGCTTTATCTACAAAAAGGTTTATTATTGCTTTGTTGCTGACATTATCATTATAATTATTGAATATTTAGACAGTACTGCAGACTATACAGCAAATCTAACCACTGAATAACATCTTAATTACACCGGCACACACCAACATACACACACACACACACACACACACACAACCAGACAACGCACAAGAAACAACATTGACACACCATAACAATTGTCACTATAACAATCTAAACACATCAACTACCGCAACAAACAATCAGTTTAATGTCTGTCTCAGTGGAAGACTGAGACTACTAGAGAGAGTATTCAGACATACAGCAGGAAGGGACTGTTTCTACAAGGCTCCATTTATTTCCGTTCAAACGTAGCGTTCCAAAAATAAATTCAGACATCTCCAGCCAGCGAGGTGTGAGGTGGCAAAGGCCCCGGCACGCTACCTCCCCCTCACTTGCCGTTTTTACAGCCCTCTTTGAGCTGCCATGAGGTTTCAATGGAAACCTTCAACACCCTTAAACGTAGCCGCCGGACTCCCCTTGTATAATCAGACACAAACACACGCACAGGCACTCACCCGGAACACAACACATTTACATACACACATTATGTACGCAAAAAAAGTACAAGCTCATATCGAAGAAAAAACTCCCAAACAGTCAAAACAACGCACAAAGGCATTAGAAATTCCCACCACAAAACACATATGGAACTACATGACCCATCTTTTCAGAGACCACACAACTGGCTACAAGCAGCATAGCTGACGAGTATCCACAACCTCGCTAAGTGATCCCCTGTCCATTAGCATCCCTGTTAGAGGGTAGGGTGGGCCATGGGAGATGTGACACTCTGGGGCTGTTTTCCGCAACAACAGCTCCCAGCAGGTCTGTTGATGAAAGCCTAGCAGCTACCATGGCCATTTTCTATTTTGACCCAGGTCCTGGCCGGTTGGGTTTTAATGTTTCACTATGACGCTCTTCAAAGATAACACAGCAACAAAAATGTCTTATCCTTATTGAACTGATATAATTTTTTATTCTTTTATTTTTTTGAATGAACAGTATTTGTAACCATTGAGCTAAATTGCTTCTTCCTCTGCCTGTTCTTCTGCCTCAGACACAGACAAGATATCAGCTATGAGTCTCATCATCTGACCTTCACCCTGCACTATGATGACATCACACTCACTGGCAGCACTACGCTCAGCTCTACGGTCCGATCTAATGACTTGTTCAACAAGAACAGCTCGATAAGAACAAAACCATTTCAGTCAGACTTGTCTGCTTTTTGGAAGACAGGGTTTTGGGGGGCAAACATTTAAAGAAGTGAAAGAAATTCACTGATGTTGCTGTGCTATGTAGTTTAATACTAAACCCTATCTCTAAATTCTTGCATTGTGTACATTTCAAATAAAGTAAATTAGTGTCCAGTTTAATATCAGTTTATCAAAATGATCGATACATGTGAACAAACTATCAATCTACCCAAACATTATTGCATTAAGGTTACAAAATGCGTCATCAATCACGGCATTTTTCAGGCCAAAGAGTAAAGTACATGTGAAGAAACCTAAAAAGGTTCTATTTTATTTGCAATGAAAGGACAGACACTGACTTGACTTGAAGCATGATCCATATCAACAACTTCACAACTTTCACTAGTAATAACTGCCATGTACACATCAATAGTGGCAAAGGATAAATCAATAGAACATGCCCCGTAAAAAAATAACGAGCATGCCCAGATGCAAAGAGTCAGCAGATAGCTTTTCATTTAAGGATGTAATTGTAACAGGAAGTAAACTGAAGATGAATAACAGGTCACTTACACATCGAGTGGTATTTTACTGTTATACACAGAAGGGATTCAATTTACCGAGACTGAGGGACAAATTCATAGGGCTTGGTGGTAGAAATTGTCGTGTGGGTATTGGCATGTTTACGAACTTTTCGGTAGTTACTTCTGAAAGCTAATATCAAAGCAGAATCTCATAATTCTACAGAAAACTTCAGGAAGGTCAGAGGAGGATAAGTCTTTGAGCCTGAGCAGAGAGTCACTGATGTGACCCAGACAAGAAGTTTGGAGGGCCATTTAGCCAAACAGGCGTGCCACAGGAGAGAAGGAAAGCGACCGAGAGGGGGGTGCCTGTGCCACACTGACACCTGGTGCTCCAGATGACAGCCCCATGGCCAGATGGACCATGCCACAAACACACACATACTCCACAAACCCAAACACACACATGATCGTTCTCACAAAATACAGCCATAGTTTGCGATACACACATACCTAAAATAAATACACAAACACACTGTATCATATAAGCCTTCACACGATTAGCCAAAACTTTGCTATCTACTAAACTAACAATGGCAGTCAATTCAGCTAGTGAACTGAATGAAGAGTAGGCAGCATGATAGTTTAAGAGCCTGCATGGTGGGCCATCAGGGAATGTTGGTGTGGGTGGCTTTAAGTGCGTGTGGAGGACAGATTAAAGAGACCCTGCGGTGCACACCCTCCCCTCTTTTTGCCACCTGTCAGTCCCCTGTTTAAATCCTGGCTCCACCAAAAAGTCCCTCTGTACTGCTCTCTGTGGTTCTTTGCTTTCAAGCTATTCACAGCTCTCCATAAACCTTTACTTTAAAGCTAACCTCACCATAATTATATACAATACAGACAAATTATTACAATCCATAAGCATGTCTTAAAACATTAAGAAATTAGGCCTTGGAACACAATTGACCCCATTGTGACCCTTTATAGTTCCCTGTCACTCCAGTCCAACCCTTCCCTGCTCCATCTTACCTCAAGAGCGGCAGACGGCTTCTTTTTCAGCTCCTCACATTTGCGGAACTTGCAGATCTGGTGGCCTGTTTTGCGGTTTCGGCAGCTGCTGCACTGCTCGCAGTTTATCCGCCGTCGGCAAGGTGGACACATGCCGCAACGTTTCCGTTTCTTTTTACCAGAGCTAATGGCCGAGGCCAGCTCACTCTGCGCTGGGTACTCGGCTAGGCCAGCCATGTGCAGCGCGCTGTCCGCCAGGAACACTCCGGCCGGCGTCATGATGAAAAGTCCTGGGTTGAACGGGAAGCCGCCTCCAACCCCGTACGGGAAGTCAGCTGGGCCCCCGATGGCGTCCACAGCTGAGACACTCTCTAGGTCACTTGCCCCCGAGCTTGCATCGCCCCCACCAACCCCCATGCCCCCCGGAAGCAGCATGTGCTCCATACCGGCCCGCTTTAACAGCGCCGCTGCCTGGGCAAAGTGTAGCAGGCCATTCTGTCCTTCCAGGACCTGCTCCAGGGTTCGGTCCAACTTGGCAGCTGCCAGCGCTGAGACAGTGGGCTGGGGCTGTGGCGGTGGCTGGGGCTTGGCCGAGTGGCTCTTAGCCCCACCATTGTGTGTGAGTCCATTGGTGGTAGCAGGGCAGGCTGCTGTGTACTGAGAAAGGGTGCGGGATTTCTTAAGGCTCTTACTGAGGGGCTCACTGATGATGCCACTGCGGTTCCTGCGCTCAATAACGGGGGAGTCCTCCCGGTAGCTGCTCCGTTCCTGGGCCTCTGTCCGGCTTCCCTCCGACCGTCCGCTAGACATGATCCAGAGCGTCCCTGCCTGAGCTGGGAGTTAGGACGGGAAGGGGGCAGGGGCGAGCAGGGAGGGGGAGCCGCAGCGTTTATCTCCGTATGCTCTGAGTCCAGGTGAGGGTGGCACCTCCCCTCAGAGGACTAACCAGCCAGCCGACCGATGGCAGGCAGGCCCCAGAGCCCTTCTGCCGACTTTAGATCTCAGTCCTGGTCCACATCTTTCCACTGGCACCCTAATAGCTGACACAAGAGGATAGAACAGAGAGAGAGTTGGTTTTAAATAAAGTGCCTAAGCATTGGTCCAACAAAGCATCTAGTAAACAATCAATGTATACTATTAAGTAAGATATTTATAGATTTCTTGATTTTCCATGTTTATTTAATGGTAGGGATTTACAACTAAATCCAAGAGCGATGTTTTAAATACCCGATGACCACTTTGAAACAAACAAATATGGGTCAACTAAGATAAACACCACAAACATAAATAATTCAAAAATATGTTAAGAAAACTTGTCAGGGTAAACAGCTGAACACACTTATATTCCTAATACAGTATGACGAAAGAACAAAAACCTCATTCCACTTGATTTTAAACGGTTTGCTGTTGACCTGAATCTTATAAAGGTGTTTCATATGACAAAACTAAGAGGTTAGTCATTAGAGACTACTCTTTGAACAAAAGGATTTTTATTATTTATAATAATAATAATAATAATAATAATAATAATAATAATAATAATAATAATTCCTACAAATTTCATGCAGAGTTGAACACAGAATTAAAACCCATTTTATCATCAGTCCGTGAATAACCCCCATTCCATCACAACTTTCACATATTGTGTGAAATCACAGGATTGTATCTGTCTCTGCCAAGTCACAGGTTCTAGCAGTAGATAATGTACATTTTTACACACAACGTATTTAGCACATTTACTCAAAACAACCATGCATGAGTGATTAGGCATGTCTTTCTTAAAAATTGAGAGGAGCTCATAATATTACTCTTGTGAAGCTTTTGACACCAAAACAACAGAAGTGTAACAAATGTCCAAAAATGTTACATTTTAAATGTGTATTTTAATTTTAACTACTCCACACAACAACTACAATATAGAATGTTAATACCACACAATTAAATGATTAAAAATATTAAATTAGTACAATGCATGAACTATAGTGAAACTCAAAACATACAGTATAGTACAACCTAAATCCTTGACATGGAAACACAGCCTATTCATGCAGTACAAAGTAGGTTATCCTTTTCATGACTCAAGTAGTATTCAGCTGCATATCACATTTGATAGCTAATCCATATGTGTTTTAGGAGCCTGCTTCAGGTCTTTTGGTAGCATTCACAGATCATGTCAATACCACAGGTAAGCTGAGATAGATCTCCTAAGTTTTCTATGGTGTGAATTATTGTACACCAAATTACCTATAAAATTTCTCCCCTATATCATTTGCTGGGGTATGTGGGCTATATAAGTTTATCTGATCCTTGGTCAAGCCAATTCGGTTTAACCATCTTTTGCTTTAGGGTCAAGAATTTCAAGTGTGATGAGGTGTTATGTCCTAGAGTTTGCCTTTTATTAATTAAAAGTGTGAAATTTCAATTCAAGGAATATACATAACAATAGGTCTTCATTAATAATTAATGAATAATGACCTTGTTTTCATGGCTGAGGGGTAGAAACCATTACTAGGCATCAGGAAAATGCAAATACGTTGGTTCAAAGAATCCCTGTGATGAACTTACTCTGCATCGACAACCCATTCAACTATTCCACTGACCTGTCCACGTTCACAAACAAGAACACCACCTCCGACAAAAAGCTGAGGAAATGGCCGGGCCAATCCTTATAAGGGAAACAAAGAGAAGGGGAGGGAGTGGAGGGGGGGTCTGCGCAGTGTGTGGAAATTGGAAGGCCAGAATTAGTGGGAGGTAAAGCTTCAAAGGCAGGAGCGCAGCCCCCGCATTCTCACCAGCTCAGGGGTCCGTGGCGCCAGCGGACCAGAGCCAGCCCCTCAGCTCTTCTCTCTCCTTCTCTGATTCTGACCAGAGCTCTCCCTGCTGCAGGGCCACCTGCCTTCCACGTAGTCTAACTAACAACTAACTACTTCCTCTCAAAAACATTTGTGATTATTTGTGTGTGTATGAGTGTGTGTGTGTGTGTGTGTGTGTGTATGTGTGTGTGTGTGTGTGTGTGTGCGCACGCATTTGCAAACAGTAAATCCTAAATTTAATAAGTTTGTAGCTTCCATTTCTTAAATCTTACTCTTGTATAGTCACATTGACCCATCAATCACAGTCCTTCTATTTTCCTCGAACATCAGTGTGCCTCTCAAGAGTCCTTTCCAAACAGATCAGTCTACCTCCCTACTATTCCACTGTCACTGTTGAGGCCAAGGCTCCAGCAGTTTGTTCTTCCTCCGTTCATCTCAGTCGCAGTGTATCTCTGTCTCTCCACCCCATCATTCATAAAAACTCCATTCATGTTTTCAGTCATGTTTTCAGTTGGACTTTTACTTGTATGCTTTGTTCCAGAAGATATCACTCTTAATCTTTCTACTATTAACTTTCACTGAAAGTGATGAGTAATATCATGCACTGATTCCAGGTAGTCATGAAATATTGGAGTACTTGTCGATAAACCTGCTGGACACTACCCAACGCGGGAGACAAATAGACGCAAATATAGTAGCACGCAAAGATGGTCAGTAGTGTCAGTGAGCAGTGTTATCGGACAGAGAAAAATAATGGTGGATTACCAAACAAGGCAAACTCTGGTAGAGCAACACTTGCAATTATCAGCATGCAACTAACTTTGACAATACACAGTATATCATATTTCAATTGGACACATCTGTCCCTACACAACACACTGTATCAGGGGTTCTGCTCTTGCTCTCTAGCAGTTAGTGATAGATAGCAAGTCTCCATCCTGGATCACCGAGCCATGGCTGCCCATATAATACTACAGGTGATGGGAAAAAAATCCCACCACCTTGACAAAATGTTGTCAAACCAAATCTAGAATCAAACACAGACAGCGGTAAGGGTCTATCACCTTAATTACCTCAAGCCTTTAACAACTGTTTTACTTTGACTATTTTGAAAATATATCATAGTAAGCAAACAACAATGGACAAATTATACATAATGAAACCTAAAAATAAAAAAAAATTACATTCACCATAACATGCAACCCTTTAACTTTTGAAAGGCTGATCTCGCCTTGAAGTTTCTAATAAGCTAATAGGCCGAATCAAAAACGTTGGTCTCCATGGTGGTCCAAACGACATCCCTACATAGTAAAACTGTAAAAAGCCTTAACTTGAAAATGAATCCTGTGGAACACCTGTATTGTGTATTGTGACATATAGCCAAGCCAAGCCGTCCTATTAGCCTAGGGTTATGCAGAGCTAAACACAAAGCTTCCCTCCAGACGCACTGTCTGCAGACACTCACCTATTTCACCGCTCTAGTCCCTTCTAACCCGCCCCCACTCTCGCTTATGTGCCATCAACCAAGTACGCGCGCAAACACACGCAAGCAAACACACGCACGCGCGCACGCAAACACACGCAGACACCCTCGCTCACTCTCTTACTCACGCAGACATACACACACTAAAACACAAAGAAACACACACACACACACACATTCGTGAAAAATATCAAATTGCCTAGAAGTTTGACAGGATTTGGGGTAGGAAATAGTCTTTTCATAAGAGGCGTCTCCCCCTTTCAATCTAAAAGTTGTGATAAAAAGAAAATGCACATCGTGACTTAAAATTATTTGCTAAAAGCATGCAGCCCAGTAGCCCGCTGCCTGTGGCGGATTGCGGCAGAGCCAGGGGGTCGCTTTAAATCCCGGTTTGCAGGGGCCAATGTTTGGGGACATCGCGCGTCGGAGACTGCCAGGTCGTCGCATAGGCCACAGAAAAATATAATCTCACATTTCCAATTAGTTCACCAAGAAGAAACATATTTGTTACCTAAGAATTATTTTCATGACAATATGAATACACAGTTCACACATACAGTTTCCATTCGCAATTTATGTAATGATTCATAGCCAATGTCAGTAAAACAAAAAGTTCAAATTCAAATTAATAGGAAATAAGAATAGTCTTATCACCACCTGTCATCTAACTCACCTCAATGACAAAACTAAGAATCGAATATGAAGTGCCATCATTTGGTTTCAAATCTCTAGAGCGTCAAGTTCAGAACGCTCTTACGAAATTACTAAAGCATATAATTTTGTAGCTTCAGCTAATTTTGGAAAAGCCATCCAAATCGAATTCAAAATCAACATATACATTTCCATTGCTTACTGCCGTAACATATTTACATTAATAAACAACAACATTGTGAATTCTAACTACTTTCATGCCCAATTCGACATCCGAAGTCACTTCGGTTGTGGCATTCTTACTTAAACGTGCATGTGAGATGCGGAAACAAATTTTATCCTACCTTACTTACATTAAAGCAGGACAAAAATACCTTTTGTCTAGACTCAATGATCTGAAACCACGGTGTCTGCGGTGCCAGCGTATGTTCTGCACCCGCACATTTGAGTGAGCAGCGAAGAATCATTCTCCCTTTCGACTAGTTAGTCTGACTTGATCGTTAGGAAGATGACATCCCAACTTTCAGCAGACTTCAACAAAGTATGATCCCCCCTCCCTTCGATGTATCTGCATATTTGCAAACACGGGCCGTTTTTTATTCGCACCTACCAAAGCTGATCCAAGCGGAGGGGAGGGCTCCCTCTGTCCAAGCGGTCCGTCTCCAAGCCTACCGTAGAGATTGATGACAAAAAGAAAGGAGAAAAATCTTACTCTAAAATAACTAAATCTTTTTACTCTCCCCCTAATAGTAACAAGTAGGATTTGGAGCCATAAATTATTGTAAAACGTACTTTCTCAGTAGCTGAGCGTGTGGGCTCTCCAACCTTTCGATTCTCGCAATCCCACCTCTACATCCCCGCTCGCAGAGAAGAACATGCTAACACATTTCATAGATTTTTGGAGCTTCGCGGAAAAACCGAAGTGGACTTTCGGTTGCGTAGACCAAAAACCTTTCACCGAGACTTTGTATTATTATTAAGCACAATAAGCGGCACAACGATCAGAAATAAGAATAAACATTTTCAGGTTCTATAATGTTATAATTTTATAATGCTATAATGTTGTTTGAGCAAATGATACACAGATTTCAAAATAAGCTTATGATTCTTCAATGCAGGCTGAATGCACACTAGGCTATGATTCCCTATTTCCCTCTCACCCTTTTCTTCTATGAACACAAGTAGATATTTCTCATATCTCTTTAAGGCTAAACTTTGCTTAACACATTTGCTTACAAAGAAACCAACCGTGATTTTAGAATAAAATTGCAATCCATCCCCTGACTATAAATTACACCTACATATACAGTTCTGTGTAGTTAACTAATAGCCTGTAATGTTCATGAACGTTTTCTACAGGCCTATAACATAAATTTCTTGGAAACGACCAGTTACTGTACAGAGGTAGATATATCATTTGATTTGGTAAAACATCGACGCATTAGTCATTACAATGCGCTCGAACACTATTTGGCCCTATCCTAAACATCAATCACGTGCCTGTTTCGGCGCGAGTTTACAGTTCTCCAAGACGCTTAACTGAAATGTTTGTCAGACGCATTTGTCATTGACATGACGAGCGGAATTATTTATTGTTATGGACGGCATAGTCTGGTTGTTTGTATGCGCACACGAGTGGGCAAGCAGCGCACACGAGCGGGCAAGCAGCGCACAGTCGCGGTGGTTTTCAACTATGACCGGTGCGCCTAACTCCTCGTCTCTCTCAACCCAAGAGTCCACTCCACCTCTTTCAAATGTCCTGTCTGCTGGCAGGCGGCCAACCGAAGTGTGTGGAAATGACACCGCCAGGGCGGCAGAGATTTTCCTTCATTTCTCTCCTTCCCGATCGCAGACGGGCTGACATTGGCTAGAAAGTGGAGCAGCTCGTCAGGGACAATCAATGCGAATCGATCGAGGTTGAGGCTCCGAGCTGGAAAATAACGCGGCTGTTCGAAAGAGGGGAGGGGAGGCTCTACCAATACTGGTTGTAGCCAACCAACTTGCACACAGAAATACACACTTGTGCTTGAATACAAATATAAACACCAAATAGTAAACACGTTCACCGAATTGCATCATTGTATACTCGCCATTACGCATGGGAACCAAATGCGTGCCAAATGCGTAAAAACAAATAATACACAAATATTTCGGGATTGCTGTAAATGACGTTGACACACATGCCTAAAACTTGTCCAAATGTCCAATTATTGACCAAATTGACATATAAACAGGTTATTCATAGTCTTATTCTATTCTTATTCTTGTATATGCCTAACTGCCCATTCAAAACTTTTGTTAAAGCTAAACCAACGACATTCAACAATATTCCCATGATTATTTACCTTTAATAACCAAAATGTGCATCTGCGTTTCGTTAAAATTCGTTTAAATTTACATTTTGTTTTAGCATTTGACCTGAGGCTGATATGCCAATATCAGCCAATATGTGCATGCTGCAAAACCAAAATAAGAAGAATTGTAGAATGAGAATTCGATCAAGTAAATACAAGTAGTGTGTTTAGTGTGTTTTCAGAGGTCAATACGTGTTTTCTAAATATAACTTAATTGAAACACCTGTAACTGTAAACATAAAAAAATGCAACGGTTCAATGATACACGGTCAGAAATAAACTCCCATATCAATACCGCCACATGTGTAGGCCTACTCTTTTGAAGCATAAGCCCGCCAAAGAAAATCATGAAGAATTCTGATCCAGATATTTGCACAATGACTCGATCAGACCCTACGTTTTAGACATGCAAAACTTTCGTAGTCTAGTCTATATGCCTTAATGTCTATTTTACACGTATTCTTCATCGTTTTAATTGCATTTGGTGTTTGGTGATGTACCAGGGTTGGGCACAAGTTTTTGTTTTAATACAATGTCGGGGACGGTCACATTGTTTCCTGAGTTTTAGGCTTGTCTGCATTCCTGCTTTTGAACCTGTCAAGTCTCTCTCTCTTTCGTCAAAACCTCCGGACAGATAGACACACGCACACACACGGGTTGCATCATATTTCCCCCAAAAATCGACTGGAGAGTGGCTGGAGTGTAGAAAAAGAGGCCATGGGTAGGAAGGAGCAGAAAGCTGTGACACAGGAGACGTTCTGGTGGGCGCACTGAGCCCTGGGGCGGCAGCCACACTCAGCTCTTTGTTGTTTTCTCTATGCGAAGCGAGGCAGAGTACTTTCCTAAGCCGGGCAGAGGGATTAGTGTTACACGTCGTCCTTCTCCAGCTGCACACATGACCAGCGCCGCAGGAGAGCCCCAAAGACGGCCGAAAAAAAAGAAGAAAAATAACTATGGGGGTTAGGGACAGAGAGATGAACGTCCGGTCTCTTAGACGCTGAGGAATGTTGCAAGCAATGCAAGCTCTCAAAACAAACAACACAGCTCTGATTTCACACTCCCTCTTATCCCTCAAATAAGACAACTGGCTCTAACTCACCTTTGGCTCTAACTCACCTTTTCATTGTGTTGTTCACCATAGATCGACCAACTACAAAACTCTTTTCATTTAGATTTCCATTTATTTCTTAGGTGCTCACAAACACTCAAATTAGTCCCCTCACTCATATTAATAAGCTTGGTAGTGCAGTTGAATCCTGTACTTTATCAGAAGCAAGAGCCAACGGTGAGTGGTATATAAACGTTTGTCGAGTCATGCAGTGTTTCTGGAAATCGGAGCTCTAAACCGTTGTCATCTGCTGACCGTCGTCAACACTAGCAACAGCCATTTCTAGGGATTTGCTGGTCAGCCAGCAACTAATCGCTCGCTCACTTACTGCAATAGGGATTGACTGTAACTAGCTTAGGCCTACTTATGGAATGTGAGGCTCGTTAAACCTGTTACAACTTATGTACGGTATAGATACAATTATTGCACGAGGGCAAAGATCTAAAAACGTGCTGCCTTCAAGCGACGAGCTCATCTTGTCCAAGGTATATGAATGATATCAGGACTTTAAGGGAGTGATGGAATATTTACAGCAACAGAGCTCCATCTAGTGGCACAGAAAAGTGTCACTTTACTTAAATTGAAGGCAATGTTTAAACAAGCTCTGCTGTAAATAAAATACGTCTAGAAAACTACTTAAGTTTTAATTACTTAAATATTGCATAGCTTTTTCTAAATTGGTTCAGTTTTCATACAGATACAGAAAAATACGACTCGCACAGGAAAGACTGGAACAATTGTCTATGATAAAAACGTAACATTTACCAATATATGAACTACTCTATTAGAACACATCTTTAATAATCATGTTTATTACACAGTTTAATCAACACAAGCTCCAGGAGCTCTCAGGTTATTAAATATACATAAGTTTTCTGTCACAAACTCAAGTTCTTCAGTCCAGACTTCTGAGAAATTGAGAGAATGAGTCACTGGAGGTTCCAAGTCAACAATGGCAGCTCAACTATACAAAGTGTGACAGAATAATGAGAGCACTTTCTTAAAAATAAAAATACCTGAAATACACCCATGGTCAAATTGGTCTCCATCAACATTACTTTAACAGTTTAAATCCCCAGGCTAGTTTCACAAACACAGTGTGTCTTGTACTAAGAAGCACTTCTGATAACAAATTGCCATTGGTATTGGTCTTTATACAGTTCATTGTGCTTTTGTGGATTTAAACATATTTAGCAATACATTTTCTTGCATGCATTACGGGGAAATAGACCCTTTGCGTCTGGATCTTTCGAAAACGACAAGAAAAGCATAATCAACAATAAATGACATTGATCCTACATAAAAAATTGTGATGACTCATTCCAAAAATAAGATGGTCACACTTTTTCCCGTCCCTTAGTTAAATTTGTTAACCAAGATGAGGGAAAATACTACATGGGAAGTTAACAGATACTTTCATATAAAAAGATATCATTCTCATAACTCTGTAGTGCAAGTTTACACACTGCATGAGGTCCTCAGGTACTTGTGACTATCATTTTAATGATAGGGATATCTACAGCCTAGCAGAAGGGGGTGTGTGCTGGTTCTTGGTCATCCCATAGCTGAACGGGGGTGTCTCCAAAGGGTTTTCCGAACCGTAATGATGGACTGAACGCTATTTTCCATAATTGGTTATAAGAGAATAGACAAAATAATCTTCAAGCCTTGTCTCTTCCCTCATTATCTCACAGGAAAGTTGGAAGCACAAAGGGGTTGGGGGTAATAAGAGTGACTTAACAAAAACATACCACTTTGCGAAAGCAAATCCTGGGTTTGTAAAAAAAAATGCGAAGGAATGCTTTTTGGAAATTAACATGAGTGGTCCAACATGGTCGGATATGGTGGAAGAAACAGACAGCACGGAGTGGGCTTACGATTTGTAGTCTGAAGTATGTACACTGTGGCAGCTAAACAGGTTTTTGGGGAGTGAGTGAGGGAGAGGTCAAGTGCGTAGGGAGCGAGGGTGTGGCTCAAAGAAATTGCTCCCAATGGGACCATGACTTTCTATTTTCGTTCAAAGCTCCCCAAAGCCTTTGAATATAAAGGCAAATGATCCACACTTCCACTGGTAAGCTACATTGCATATTTCTGTGTCCATTCCCGTGCTATCTTGTTGTATCTGGAAGGACAGAGAACAACAATTATGACCTTTCCTGCAGGCAGCAATTAAATGAATCTCTTAAGTGACTTAATTAATAAAGACATGAAATAAACATAAAAATATACTTTTCTCTGTCAGTCTTGTAGATGCGGGCAATTTCAGGCACTAACGGATCGTCAGGGTTTGGGTCACAGAGCAGTGAACAGATAGACAGGAGAACTAAAGAGAAACCAAACAGTAGAGTAAGTAAAACAATTTTTGACAACTATGATGTAAATGTCATGAAAAGTTGCCATGTCACTTTGTGTTAGCTACTATACACTAAATATGTGACCGATTACAAAAATGTAATGTCTCTGTGAAAGGTACAACTTGCATTTCACAAGATGATATAAATAGGCAATAGACTTTCAGCCTTATAATCATTGAGACTCCTTATATCACTATAGATAGATAAAAACATCCCTGCAGTACACACACCTTTGGAGATCGTAAGTGCTGGCGACCACTGCGACCGCAGAATGTCCAAGCAGATGCTGCCATTGCTGTTGATGTTTGGGTGATAGATTCTCGTGGTAAATGCAACCTTAGTGGGGATCGGAATACAACTCATATCAATACCATCACACTTAATGGATTACACTATAGAACACAATCAATCACAATAGTTCTGCGATTCAGTAGAGTGGTTCAAAGTTCAAAATCGGTAACAGTCACTTCGTTCGCACGATACATGACTCATATTATTAAGACCCCCCAACACTGAGGATAGGTCTAACATTCACAATTTTAACAAGTTAAGCCGCAAGTATTACTTCCGTAGTACAAATGAACAGATACCGGTGATGTAGGATATATCAGTGCCTTATTTTAAAATACTGTTTTTGTCCAAAGAAAATTCAGATCGGTGCATCACAACTAGATACATAAAAAATGACTCGGACGTAATAAAAATATTTTAAAAGCCTACTTTTGGTGGTTTGAAGGGGTAGTCAGTGGGAAAGTGAATGGTCAAGAAGAACACTCCACCCTGGTACGGACTGTCATTCTATGAAAGAAAGAAAAAAAGACATGTGTGGCATGGTTAGGGTAACTTCGCAGGACAAAAGATTTTCAAAGAAAATAACATCCATAAACTTTTTCTTGCACACTAATCTATTTCTACCCAAACATGCACCCAACTCTCCTTACTTGCCATTCACCCATTTATAAGTTTTGGTAACCCTTTCAACAAAAATTGTCTAGGCCTACAATATTGCAGTTAATATGAGCAACGCTCATTAAACCCTAATTAAAATGTGATTCTCTTCTCTCTTTTTTTTAAACCACATTTTCCACATTGAGCTTGATTGCCACTAGAAGGCAATATGCCATCTATGCATAGCCATAATACACTAGGGCTGCAACACTAGGGCTGCAACTCACAACTATTTGGATAATCTATTATCCTGTTCATTATTTCTTCAATTAAATCAATGAGTCGGATAAAAACACAAAAATATCTATTTTTATAATTTTATTAAGAAAACTAAATGTATTCCAAATTAAAAGTATAAACATAAATAACAGACCTCAATGCATGATATAAAGCATGTGTAAAAGACTGTTTTTGGTGCATGTCATAAAAATTGTCTTAAACAGACTAAACATAAAACACAAACTGAGTGTCTCACTCCGATCTAATTTCAGCAAATTAACTATTTGAAATAGCTTATAAATTGCCATAATTATAATAAGTGATTATCTCTCTACCATGCAATGTTATTTAGCTTGCTGGACTAATGTTAGCTATCGCTCCTCTGCTCTACCACTGATGTTAGCCAGCTAGTTACTTAAATAATGCAACATTTAAGTAAATTTGACTTAAAGGTGGGGTAGGCAGTTTATTTTTGGAATCATTGGGCAAAAATTCCATATTGACCGTGCAGCATATTCTAATTCAAGTGGTCTGAAAGAAAATCTACCACTGCCCTCCTCTCTTGGCTGTTTACAGGCTGCAGAAAATTTTGCCCTTGACGGTAGACTTTGGCCAATCACAGGTCATTTCAGAAAAAAGGACGTTCCCACTGACTGTTATACAAATGCAGATGCACGTTCACGTCCCTTCAGACAGTGAAAGTGTTATTCAATAGCGGACAATCCTGCTAAAAAAGTTGCTATTCCAGCATTGGCAACAACTGCCTACACTACAAAGCAACTCAAAGAGGAAGACGGACTTGTCAAAAAGAATGTCTAAAACATAGTCTGACAATAAACGCAATAGAACACGAGTAAATTATCAGTGAAGCGTTTCAGAGATGGAGAGAACTCCATGATTGCATCCGCCACAATGTGGATTCGGAGCTTGCCCTTATGGAGTTCCATTTAATGTCAAAATTATGCAACTGGCTTTTCGTTTGTCGTTGGGTTTATACATTGCACTGGTAATTGCGTTGCGTTTGTAGTTACCTATGGCGTTGGCTTGTACAATGTGTTGTTGCCTATTGCTTTGGCTTTGTACAATGCGTTTCTCGTTGCCCATTGCGTTGACGTTTGTGTTGACAATGCTGATAGTTACACACAGCCTTCCACCAGCTATATGCTTACATTGCTGTTGTTAAAACATGGGTTAATACTCCTATCAGTACACTGCCAATAGAACTGGAGTCAGTAAGTCTGTCTGTTGGTGTGTCTGATCAGTGTGTGCAAAAGTCTGTTGCGATATGTTCGGTGAGCAAGTCCGGCGCAAATTGGTTGCCCTGGTATCACCCAGACTTATTGTGTGTAATAGCTGTCTGTCCGTTGGTTGTGTACCTGGTTGTGTAGCGCTGAGAAAATCGCTAAAAACTCAATCAAAATAAATAATTTTTTGTATAATTATTAGTTATGGCATTCCATTAATGCAAAATTATGCAACTGGCTTTATGTTTGTCGTTGTGTTTGTTGTTCGGCTTTATACAATGTGTTTCTCATTGCCTGTTGCGTTATTGTTTGCATTGACTGTGCTGATCTTTACACAGAGCCTTCCACTAGCGATATGTTTCCATCGCGGTTGTCTGTTACTTGCAACCCAGTCGACCGTTGGGAGTTTCAATATTTCTCTCAGCATAGTCAATACAGAGAACAATGCCATATGCAACGAGAAATGCATTGTACAAAGCCAACGCAATAAGCAACGACCAACGCAATGTATAAAACCGACGCAAAGCCAGTTGCATAATATTGTCATTAACAGAACCCCATATGCCGTTGGCTCGCTGATGATTGCATCTGGCACTGGTCAAGCCGAGGAAACTTGTTTTGTTTTGCTTTGCTTTTGCAGAAAACTGCCTACCCCACCTTTAATAGAGCATTCAAGCTGGATCCGGCAGTGTTAATTAGCTTGCTAGATTAATGTTAGCTATCCGCTCTACTACGGACGTTAGTCAGCTGTCATGCAAAATTCAGGCAAAAACCTGCCAATAGATAGACAAGAATAACTGTTTTGTTTTCTATAATTGACGCAGCCAGCTCTGTGACAAAGCGTGTGACAACATAGACCCAACAAATCGATTATGAAATTCCTTGCCAACTAAATTTTATAATAGATTTTTATCCATTTAATCAAATCGTTTTGGCAGCCCTATAGTACTCATGCTGTAAATTCACTCAGGTAAAGCAGTGTGGCTATATTAACAATAAAAAAAACTAATGCATTCTGAATTTAGACAATGTAGGTTACAGAACAATAAAAAGCCTCCAGTTCTTCGCGGATAGTGATACTTACTGGTCCCATTATTGTAGCCTGCCAGTGAAACACTGAGGAAGACGGGGAAGAAACAATTGTGTCAGCTGTAGGAACAAGACAATCTACACAACATGAATCACCTTCTCAAATAAGCCACAACATAGTATATGTGGTAGTTAAAATAGGTGACAAAGGCCTCTGGACAGAGCATGGTTATATAGCATAGTGACTGGCTTTTTATCCATCTGGCTTCTTGTTTAATAAAAAGTGAATGACATCCAATAAGGTCTGATTTTAAAAGTAGGAGCATTTCTGTAAATTCTGTTCACAACTCTCTGTAATGGAGACTTTGATAAACTGAACTCTGAATAACAATAATTGAGGTCAACATGAGATTAAGATTTGGGACTCTTGCTGTCAAGGGTTCAAAGGGCCTAGTCCAGATATGCAGATCGGCAAAGAGTGAGTGAGGCAGTGTAACACTAGTGGCCTGGTATTAGCTATGTACAGACAAAAATAACACATCTTAATATCTCATTAAAAGAATGGAAACATGCACACAGCTTCAAGTTGGCAGTGCTGGAAGTAGTGTCAAATAACATTGTAGGCTACTATACTACAAAATAATATACATGGGAATAAATATATGTGATGATTGGGCTACTGATTAGAGTTGCTTTATCATAACTACAAATTACATGGATACATCATAATTATAGAGCTACACAGTGTTAACAAAACTGGCCACCCACCTGTCATAAGTACTCAGAAAACATACAATCTATCAGAATCCACCACTCATGACTGCTTAAACCTTTTGGCTGTCTAGGCTGTATTATATCTAATTTAACACAACTTACTGTCATCTCCCACAGGTCCTGCAGAGCACTGAGCTGGGGGGTCACGAGCCAAATCATTCAACTCCTGTAGAAAAAACAAGTATATCCAAATAAATCTATCAACTGCATCAAATGCTTGTGGACTAATTATAACTAATAGTTATTTGCCCTGTGTAAATGAGTGGATAGTTTATTATTCCATCAAATACAATTTTACATGAAATTGTATCAGGTTGTCAACTTGTAAATAGGTTGTAAATAACTCATTTATGGCGATGAATCTAAACAAGTAATATATAGTAAATCATGTATTATTTGTATAAGAGTGTATGGAAATCCGAGGATACTGTTTGACGAAACATCGTTAGTTACCAACACCTAACTAGGATTGTTGTACTGACGCTAACATTACAGTAACATGCATCATGAATGATTAAAACTTATTAAGTTAACTTAATAAGCTTTATTCATTCATGATGCATGTTAAGGTAGCTAGTAGTAGTACTAGCTAGCTAGATACGTAGCTAATCATTTTTGCCTTTTAATTCAGCAATAGTTAGTGACAAGCCAGGTAGCTTTCCAACGCTTGTAGTATAGAATAACCAACGCCAGCTACCGGGGAAACTAACTTTGACGTTAAAATAATTTAAAGAGTACAATTTCACATCTAAGAGGTACGGAGTTAGCGTTACATCCGAGTCGATTCCAAATGGTATTTGTAACGTAACTTTGCTAACTTAGGTAGCTTGCCGTAGAAAACACGGAGCGTTAGCTACCATGTCCAAGCTAAATAATAGTTTGGTATGTCAACATACGTAAAGTCAAGTCTTCCACAATGTTTGACATTGCATTGGTCAATTTAATATATAACAATTAAGAAAAGAAAACATAGTTCGGATTACGTTCTGTTCTTGCTACAGATTCAGCCAATGGAAAATACCGTCCGAGGTTACCTAGCTTCACCCGCCACACTATGCAAACTGAGCGCAAAAAATAGCTACCTAACTTAGCTAGCTATCAGCTAAAAGCGCAGAAAAACGTTATTCTGTCAGTTACTAATTCAAACGAATATCGTTAGCGCTTGTTAGCAGGACTCCAGTGGGAGCATATGTCAGTTTAGTTAACGTTAACTTTTACGTGGTATAGCTAGCTATTTACTTTACGATGGCTTCCTACTAGCTCTAGCTAACGCTACCTAGCTGACATGCTAGCCACTTCCTTGACGTTACCTTGTGAATTCTTTTAAGGGCCATTGTTGTATTCCTGGCGAAGCTAATGTAGCTAATATAGGTTCAGTTAAAGTAAAATTGCTCCCCTCTACACAAATGCTAGCGTTCTATCTTGATAAGAGTTAAACGATTCAAAACGATTAATGGTCTAACTAAGTAGCCAACCCCCTTTCTATCAACGTAGCAGAAACGATCCTTTTGGAGAAACTGAAAAAGAGTTACTCCCAGTTACTTCCTAGGATGAGTGGGCACAGGGCGCACACTCTGCATCACTTCTCGACACTGCTGTGATGCAATCGTGCATCCGCTGAACGCGAGAGGTGTGTGGTTATGTTGCAATTATTTGGCCACTAGTGGGAGATGATGTACTGAAGTCTTTAATAAAGATGATCGAACTGAAAACAAAGTTACTATTGTTCATAATTTAGAAGAATATGTTCATAGCTAACATATCCGGAGGCTGTTTACAAATTCCATTCCAAACATGTAGTTTAGACTCATTACACCACATGACAACAGTACAGTAGTTGATACTTTTACTCTTGGATTACTCCTGGATTACTTTGTCCAATTGCACTGCTATTTGGTATCCTCCAACTAAATAATGCAAGGGCGGAAATAATGTAGGCCTAATAATTAGATACATGCAAATGTGGAAGCCCTAGCTATATGTTCAGTGAGCGCAGTAGTACAGGGAAATTGGCCATAATATCAATTCTTTGTCGATCTCGAGATCAGAAGATGTAGCCCAGCATGTCGCATCGCGAACAGAGCATACCCATTAACCAGCCCATCCATGTGTATGTTTATGGAATACAAAACATGGCGCGTGTTGGGAAACCCCGTCTCAGCCTCCACCTGATGGCAGCATCAGGCAGCCCCGTGAAACGTTTGCGTGGGAGTTCCCTTCATCGCCATGTCGGGGTGGCGCAGCGCGCAGTGAGGATCTCCTTAAAAGACTCTCTCTCTCTCTCTCTCTCTCTCTCTCTGAACCCCTCCTAATTCGTCTTCTCCATCCTCCCCCACACACCACAGTTTAGCACAGCAGCAGCCTCAGCAGCATCCACCCTCACTGGGTAGCAGTAGTCATCCCCGGCGCAGGCAGTGATACACTGAGGGACGCATCCAAGTGATGCCACTGCACCAACCGCATCTCGCAACCGCGAAAACACATAAAAAATAAACAGTTTCTTCTGCAAGGAGGAATAAAACCGCGTTTGCCTCGAGACAGAAACTGCCCATGAAGATGTCTAACGTTGACATGGTCTTAAACGCCACCGATCGGATAGTAAAATGTGAGTGATTTACGCTTTCAATGGCGTTTATTTTCTTAATTTAGGCTAGTTGAATATGTATTCGTTTGCTTTTAGATTAATAATAGCTTGAATTACAATTTTCGCAGATTTTGCATAATTAAGGCTTTCCTCGTTTATACAGGCTATTGCCTACGACATAGGCCATCAAATTATCTAAATCTTTTTGTTTTCACTAAACCTGTGATATTGATAAACACTGAAAACAATGTTTTTATTAGCAGTCCGTATAAGTGGGGGATGGTAATGTTCATAATCGTTTTCCAGACAAGCAATAGGCCTATGTTTTTTCATCGTCACGATTTGATTGAATTTAGTCTTGGGCAGGCAGAGGGAGATACGAGAGGGAGTTACTGTTGAGGTCTTTGCGGTTGAGGCAGTGATGCAGCAGGATTTTGTTGGGACTGAGAGGGGGCTTGGCAAATTGGTTACTTCTCTGGGCTATATAGGGTGGGGGTTCAGATTAGCATTTTTCTGGAAGGCCTAATTTATATTTGAGTGAAAGGGGCCTGCTTTGAGTTGGATGTGAATACCGACCATGCACCCGGCCTATTCCAGACTACGTAAATGATCAGTTTATATAAAAAATATGCTAAGTCTATTGATGCATTTATCAATTAAACTACATCTTCAAAAATCTGTCTTTTGCCAATTTCATATATAATGTATGTGCTCAAAGTTCCAATGGAATTAATTAGTAATACCTACTCTGGTGCGTAAAAAATTAGGCCTTTAGACCTAAACGCTACCGATTGTCAAAAATAATTGCATTACTTGACGCCTATTGAATTTACGCAATTTTTTTTAACTAGGCAGCAGCTTATTCCTCATAAAATGTTTTTGTACTTATTCTGGACCAAATTAGTAATTAGAAAAACAAAACAAATACAAACATCTTTAACATAGTTTGTTTTGTTTTTCCATCTTTTACTTTTTGTTGGCATTGCTGTGACATGTGGACATTGAATAAAGGCAGTAGAAGTTTCTGGACAGTGTAGACTGTTGTAGATTTGTAGTCTGAGATGTTTTTGATATTCACATTCTTTGAGGCAATAATGTGTTGCGTCAATACTTTCCAGTAAGAAATTAGTATATTTATTTATTATAGAACTATTTTTAATAGACAGATTTTCTGATCTATAGGGTTTAGGGTCTAGGGTTTATCTTAACATGTTATCATGTGGACAAGTTACGCAATACCTGGTTTACACTATATGATAGTAGTAGTTTTAATTTGATATTCTTGTTGAACGGAAAAGGCATTTAAAAATGCCACTGAGGCAAAAGCAATTCTGGGTGAGGTTCTTTTTCATTGCCATTGTGACCTGTCTCTGACATTATGCAGTACATAGAACAGGGGAGTTGTGATATAATAGTACAAATGTAAGATGTCCTGGGATAATATATGGTAATGCCCAGTGCTGCTAGGATCCATGGAATGCTGTTTTGGGAGGCACTTGTGTGTTTTTGTTATATAAAAAAAAAGTCTGAGTTCTGGAATAAAAGTAACAGTATTTTCTTTTGTGGTGATGTGTATTTTAACATTGAAGCTATACCTTCTTTCCTTTTCCAATACTTAATGATAATGACTGGAAATTTTATATCTTCTTTCCTAGACATGATGCCAGTAATCCAGAACTATTGAAAAGCAGAAAGTTTGGCTTTTTATTGTCCCCCAAGTTGCTACTATCAAATGTCAAAGGAAGGCATAAAGTTAATATTCCACGTTGTTTGTCCCTAATAATGTATAACCTACAATGTTTTCGTAGCAGCACTAATATTGAGAAATTGTGCTGTCCCATTGGTGCAGTAATATTAGGAAGGTCCTTTCAAGGGTAACAGTTAATATCAGAGTAACACATTTAGGGTAGTCTCAAAGTCCTGTTTACTTTATTTTATTTAAAAAACTGAACATTTGGAAATAGCACAAGAAGATCAGGGAAGCATGATCCCACCAGTTCAGTTTTTGAGATGTGATTCACACCACACATCTAATACATAGTTTGATTCAATTGCAATCAGAGGTAGCCTATTACACTTGAGAATACTTCAGTGCCTAGTTGTAAGATATTAGTTCCAGCTCAGTCCCCAGTTTATTTTAGTTTTATTTAGTAGTAGTATTATTTTAGTTCCCGATGAGTTTAAAAAATTTTTAGGTTTGTGTATAGCTACTAGGATACATTAATATATAATTACATGTAATCAAATCATAATGGGGTTTAGAGTGGAAATGGCATATCAATTTTGAAAATGCACATTGCAGTTATAATCATATGTCATATAGAGAGAGAGAGAGGGAGGGAGGGAGAGAGAGAACGAGAGAGAGAGGGAGAGAGAGAGAGAGAGAATCATATAATTTGTAGTTCAGATCAATCTATGATTTATTCAGGTTTTTTCCTGCCTTATGGAGCAGTTGTGGTTTTATGGAGCAGTGCTACCCTGATCAAAAAGTGTTATAAGACTATAGCTATAATGTTGTCTGTCTCTCAAATATTGTTTATGAATGTGCCCAGTTCCTTAGGACACTATACTTTTAATCATATCACACACACTTCCCAGAGCAATCTATAATAGTCATGTATTTAAAATTATACTCAGAATATCTGTTTAAATTTGTATGCTCTATTGGATTTCTCAAGGGACAGTTCCCATTTTTGTTGCCAAAAGTTTTTAGCCCGGTGATAGAAATTTTACGATCAACTTTCACATACACACTATAATAAGAGAGTGCACACTATAATAACAAGTTGTTCCTCGTTGTAAGCCATAGATGTTTGCTGCCATCCTGCTGAGAGATGAGGATGTTGGTTTGAGTGAGTCATGAAAGAGGAAGCTTGATGTCAGTGATGCGTCTATGTAGGATATGGTGTAACCTGGCATGTGACTGGTTAGTAGAGGAGACTATAGCTGCCACTTGGCCTGGTCCCATGTCTTTGCCCCTCTGGGGAACTTGCACAGGCTATGCTTTGAGCGGCCTACTTTCCTAAGTGTGATTCTAGGACATTATCTGTGTTAGTTCTAGTGGGGTTTGTTGAAACTCTGGATCCTGCAGATCAAATGCCTCAGATGAGGGGCCTCTCACAATGACAGGCATTTTTTCTGAACAGAGACAATATGTCAAAGCTGACCAATCAATAAAAGCACTACATGATTTAAGCGCGTTCACTCAGCCCACCCAGTGACCTCCTTATAATATGGCATTCAGTGTAGCCAGTTGAAAAAAAGAATAGGTTTAAGAATTGCAGAAATATCATGCTGTGTTTTACAATGTCCCTCCGGTAGCCTACACTGACACACTGTACAAGGATATGGACTCACTGAGGCACCTTTTTTAAATTTGGATTACTTAGTGATCTACAGGCCTGCTATTGAGACTGATACATAAAGTCATAATTATGTTTAATTGTTATTTGATATGTGTCCTGTAGTGTAAGATCAGTTCTAAGGTATCATTCAACAAACAGGCTACATTGTACAACCTACTTTAATAGAGGTAGGTTGTTTTTTTTAGCAAATGACAATGTGTGTTTTTACGACAATTTGCAAAACTGGTATATTTAGGTCCGGGGTGTTGTCAATCAAACACGTAAGGCCAGGATCAGTGACACACGGCTCTTTGGCTAGAGAGAGTAAAACCAAGCCCCTTTAGATGTGGGGGTGTGGTAGTTAATCTTGATGGTGTGATAGACTTTAGAGAGAGAGGGGGCGAGCTGGGCACTTGGTATCTGCATGTATGATATGTACTCACAGTCTTTATTTAGCAGTGTGGGTGAATTATTTAAGCATTGGTTTGCAGCAGTGTTTTACTGCACACAGGCCTCTTACATAATGAAACTTCCCTGAGGTCTGGTGGTGGGGGAAGGGGGTGCTGATAGAGGAGGAGGGAGATCGAAAGAGAGAGAGCGATGCACTGGAGGGTGGTAGACAAAGAGGATACATAATATAAAGAATCATGTTGTGAAAATAATAAAAAGGAACAAGGATGGAACCTAAAAAATAAGTAAGAGTTTAAAAAAATGTGGGAAACAAGGAAGAAAAAAGAAAGGATGAGAATGATGATGGTTGTGGAGACAGAAGTTGGCAGCAGAAGACATGGGAGTAGTGACAGTGGAAAGGAGAGAACAATAAGCGGGAAGAGATATAGGGAGAGGTGGAGGCATAACAAAAAGAGAGAAAGGAAAACAGAGAGAGAGAGAGAGAGAGGGAGAGAGAGAGAGAGAGAGAGAGAGAGAGAGAGAGACAGAGAGAGAAACGAGGGCGAGAGAGAGGGAGAGAGAGAGAGAGAGAGAGAGAGAGAAAAGAGGGAGAGAGGGAGAGAGAGAGAAGAGCTGAGGGAGAGAGGAAAAGTGAGAAAGAGAGAGTGCGTGGACTAGAGTGAGACAGACAGGCCTACAAGCAACACTCAGTTCAACTTAATGAGATGTGAGGCAAGAGAAACAGCTACCACCACACTACACACACCAAACATACTGCGGAACACACACACACACACACACACACACACACACACATACACACACACACACACACACACCAAACATACTGCGGAACACACACACACACGTACACACACAAACACCAAACATACCCTCTGTCTGCTGCGGAACACACACACACACACGCACACGCACACACACACACAAGGAGCACAAAAAATACTCAATAACAGGGGAACAGAAACATATACACTTGCACACATAAACACACACACACACACACACACACACGGATAAACAGCACAGAAAAACAGGAGGATGATGAAAAGTACACACACACACACACACACACACACACACACAGTGACAGTGAGCAGAGCTCCTCTGGGTATTCTACGAGCAGAATTAGAGAGCAGACGAGGAGATGGAGGTTGCACACACACACAAACAAACACACACACACACACACACACACACACAGCCAAGATCACACAGATCCCACAAACCAGGATTCTGACAATTAATCCTGTACCTTGTATCGTTTAACACGATTCCCATCGCCAGGTAATTCATCATTCAAGAACCTGCAGTCTCTCAGAGTCAGAGTGCTCACTGCGCACACACACGATCGAACACACACGCAGTGCAAACATCCGCACACACACACACACACACACACACACACACACACAAGGCCTTTCTATCATTCAGACTGTTATCTTATTTAAACGCTGTGCTATTCATTAGCAACGACAAACACGGGAGATGCCCAGAGGCAGTGTGTGACGACGTGTGTGTGTGTGT
>JAVQIZ010035726.1:0-43227 GCA_036023535.2 Galaxias brevipinnis
CCCCCCCGCCCCCCCCCCCCTCATTTTCACCCCCTCCCGTTTTCGTGGCCCCCCCCCCCCCCCCCCCCTCCCCTTGCTGGAACACCAGAGTCTGGTTGAACAATAAGTGCAGCGCAGCGTGACACGACAACAACAAACAGTGCGTCACTAACGAGGGTCGCAGCAAGCGTCCCCAGGCTGGCCTTCTGGAGCCGTCTAGAGGGAGCGCAACAACAAGGAATGTGTTTTTCGGGGAGACTTTGTGTGTTTTTTGGGGGGAGGAGTCCTTCTGCGTATTTAGGAGAACTTATTTTGATCTCTGAAGAGTTTGGAGGGTTTGCTGACTGATGTCGGCCTGATTGTGTGTTGTTGTGACTATGATAGGGGAACGGGCCTTTTCCTCAACAGGCTCCGCTGGTGTTTGGTTAAGGGCCGAGCAGCATCCGTGGAACCAAACAAACACAATGTGGACGACAGGGGCCATAAGAATAAAAGGCTGACAACTGGAAAGGGACTGGTGAATTACAAAGAGCATTTGTGAGAATATCTGAAAATTAAAGAGAAAAGAGAAAAACAAGAGAGAAAGAGGGGAAAGAGAAACTTTGAGGGAATGAAACAGGAAGGGAGAAAGGGTGAGCGGGCGAGTGAGGAAAGGACAGACGGATGGATGGATAAATGGATGGAGGGGTGATTTGATTTAGGTTCAGTGAGTACTTTGTGTTCTGTACTGGAGGGGAGGTTTGCTTGGCGTTATGTAAGACTTCCTCCCTTCAAATGTCCACAGTCTGAGCTCAATGAGGACAGACATGAAACACACACACAACATGACTTCATTTACATGACTCAGGGAGAAATTCAACTTGTACTGTAATATAAAAATGAAATATTATATTTGGATTGCCTTTGAGATTTCAGAGAGTTTGGGTTGGGGTACGGCCTGGCCGTCTACATTGTGAGTCTCTGGGGAAGATGTGTCCTTTTTATGTCTTAGCAGAATGGACAGTCACAACACAGGGACAGTGACAAGACATCTACTTGTGACAATAAAACAGACAGACATCTTAATACAAAAAAACACCGTATTTCAGAACATTATATACTATACAATACAATACAAATACAGTAGCTAATATGGTTAAATGGACTCATATATTTTTGCAATGATACAGACAGGGATGAAAACATTGTCACTGACCATCAGTAAAAAATGCTTACTGCTTACTCGCCTTTGGGATTCTTGAAAAATAAACTGAACTAATGCTGGCCAAAGTGGGAAAAACAAATCCCATTAACATGGTATGGGGATGATGGAGTTTGGATAGTGGTGACTTAGTGGGTGGGACTGCTACCTGGTGAAGCAAAGGTCATGAGTCCCACCTGGAAACACCGCAACCGCTGTGCCCTTGAGCGAGGCACTTTACCCAAACTTGCACCAGGGGGACTGTCCCTGTAACCTCATTGTACCTTACTTTGGATAATAGCATCTGCTAAATTACATGAACGTAACAGTGTTCTTACATAGTTTCTGCACAGGGCCAGTTTAACCTATTCCAACCAATGACATGGTTTGTTTCTTATTTTTGTACAAAATACAATTACATTCCACCATCCAAAATTCCACTTTGACACTTTCCTTGACATACCACCATTCCCATTGTTTGAGAGGCCCACAGATGTAAGTTGCTGTGAATAGCTTGGTGAGTGCCGGGATGTATCTAGTTTAGAGGATTGTGAAAATGTCGTCCACCTTGGAGGACAAATGGTTGGACTATGAGTATGGCCGACAGCTGTGAACCATTGTGTTGGAGAAAAATCCTGTTTGAGATTGGAAGAGGAGGAAGAGGTTAAAGGAGAGGACAAACACTGATTGTGTGTGTGTGTGTGTGTGTGTGTGTGTTTGTTTGTGTGTTTGTGACATCATCAAGGGTTAAGTAGAAAAGCATTGCAGGAAAGTGTGGACTTGAACAGAAATAATAACGTGTAATTTCTTAATTTCCAAAAGGAAAACGATGTTCCAACACTCCTCCCTCCCCTCCCATCCTTCCTGCCTCTGTTCCTTGTCCTCACCATTTGCATGTCTCAGCAAAATCCCAGGCAACTTTTTATCTGTATTTTATCTCTAGCTTTTTATCTGTCTTTTTGTCCATCTGACAGACTGTCTGATCACTGTCTGTTTGTCTTTGATAGTGCTTCGTGATGGTTAACCAAATGCATGAGTGCACACACACACACACACACACACACTCACACAGGTCATTCCCTCTACTTACACACATACACACACACACACACACACACACACACACGAACACACACTGGTCAGTCCCACTCTTTTTGGTCTATCTTAACCTTTATCTGATCCACTGACATTGCTGGACATTGCCGAGGATTACATGCACTAATCTGACACACGCTAAACACGCACACCAACCCACACACTCACTTTGGAGACAAGCATAGCAAGCATATGTTTTGGGGGAGGAGGCTGGAAGGAGGGGCAGGGTGTTGTAAAATACATATATGTGTGTGTGTGGGTGTGCATGTGTGTATGTGTACTGTTGTTTGAACGCCTGCTTGCGTAGGAGTAATCCTAACCGATCGGTGCAAAGATCCCCTCAGACTAGCCAGCGTTGTGGCATGCCCATGTGACAGGCAGGAGCCAGGCTGGTCTAGGGCAGTCAACCTAGGCCGTAGTAGTCTAACTGGGAGATCTGGGAAAGACTGAGCCGTAACAGAGAGAGAGCATACCCTCACTAGACAAAACAGGGGCTGATGGCTGGTAATCCCCTTCTATTGGAGTGTAACAGTATGCTCCTGAAGTGTGCAACAAAGTGGCTTTGACTCATACACCCACCCACACACACACACACACACACTCAGACACACTCAGACATGGTGACCCCCCCCTCCACACACACACACACACCATTACACACACACACACACACACACACACACACACACACACACACACACACACACAATGAGATGCTGGTGTGTCCCTTAGCGAAGGTGCCAGCTGGTCCTAGAATCGCATTGCATTGGTTGGAGGAGGGGAGAGCGAAGGATCAAATGTCAAAGGAATTCCACGGAGCAGCCGACTCTCTAAGTGGGGGCCTCATGCTGTTGTCTTAGGGGGGTTAAAACCATTCAAAAAATGAGATACAAATTAGTCTCTTACTCCTGTCCACAGTACGTTCAGTCTAACTATTGCCACATTGCTCACTGTACAGTATCTCTCTCTTTCAGACCATAGCTATAACAGGAGAAGATATTCTTTGCCTGCTTCAATAGATGTCACATGGAACAGATACTTTAAAGATCGGTTCAATAGATCTCACATTAATCATCTGGAAATAAGCATGTCACTGTCCTAAAAAAAAGTGGTTTACGTAAGCAAACAATGTACAAGTTAAACATTACTTGTAAATCTATTCCTTTGCTTGGAGATTTTATCTACAAAGATAGCTTATCAGAGAAAGTAGATGATTCAGTTGCAGCTTGGGCTATTAGTAGGAGGAAGGTTAACTTTAACACAAAGACGGATAACCTTAACAGTTGTCAGACAAATGGTTGTTGTTGTTTTTTTTTCTCTTCTTCCCAGCCGTTGCATAACCTCCGTTGTTACACTGGCCAGCCCCCTTCTGTTTCTTCTAGAAGTAGTGGGAAAAGTCCCCAGACTGGGTCACTCTGGGTAGTGAAAACTCTTTGGCCTGAGAACAAGGGAGGCTTGAGCAGCATCTCTCTCATTTTTAGCCCACGGGCTAACAACCCATAAATAGTATATTGCTTAGAAAAGGACGCTGAGCATGCTATACAATTTTACTTTTAAATTGATCAGTTAAAGTAATATATAGTAGAGTTTGGTTTGCAGTGTCATGTTTATATTTTGTTAAAGGCCATTCATAATCTGGTATCCTTTTGTTTTGCAGGTCATGTTTACATCTAAGAATTAGTGACGAGGTAGAAGCAGCAACCCTGACTTGCCTTCAATATACTCTGAATTTGTAAGTGGTAGCCATTTTTATTTGATACACCAATATAGCGTATAAGTAGCTTTGGATATGAGCATGAAATGACTGTAATGTTATTCATCTTTATTTGTGCAATGTATCATTACTTTGATGTGTGTCACCCATTCTTGCTCATATTTTTGCCATAATAATTGTCTACTCTTATTGACATTTTCACCTTTAAAGTCAAAGTTATCTAATGAATCTCCTCTCGAGGGCAAGAACAACATACATTCATAATTCAAAGCAATGGCTATAGTTCACAACCAAGCTTTTTCTGTCCGATAGGAACCTTTAACTCTACTTAGCTCTGTGGTCTATCTGAATGTTGTTTTAGCTGCTAGCCAGTGGCCCTAATGTGCCTCGCCATCACTGCCTCTCCAGTGAATCCTGTTTCAGCTTGTTTTTCTTTGGTTGAAGCCAGGTGGTTCCTGCCTTCTCTGATGCTAACTGTTGACTTCACATGTTGGTCCCCAAACAGGCAGCGGTGAGTCATTCCTCCCAGCAGTAGCTCGGTACCAACCAGCGCCGATGAGGACGGGCGCTCAGCACAGCTAGAGATCCAAGCCAGCTTGGTTTGGATGTAAACAAGTTATGGCACCAGTGCACCAAATGGCGAGTGCTTGTGACGTGTGACGTGTGGGTGTTGTGAGTGTATGTGTATTTGTGTCCGCACGTTTTCAGAGAGAGAGTATGTGCAATGTGTGTTTGTGTGTCAGGATACAGTCCTAGCTCTGTCAGCTTGAACATTATCAAACATTCATGCAAATTCGATTATCTAACGGTCACTCTCTCTTCTTTCTCCTGACCTCCTGTTGCCACTAAACGACCTGTTTACCAACTTCCTCCCCATTTTCTTTTCCCCTCACCACTTACACTTTCTCCCTTTGACTTTCTTTCTTTCTTTCTTTCTTTCTTTCTTTCTTTTAATTGCAGTGTTTTGTTCATAATCTCTTACCTATCTGTCAGTGATATTAGTGTTTGTTATTTCTCATACTTACCCAAGTAGGTTCAGTCATTCCTAAGATTATACCTGACACGTTAGTAACATGTTCGTTTTCATCCCTGTACCTGACAGAAAATACTCATTCTTTTATTATTTTCAACATTTTGAATATTTTGTTTTGTGTTACAAAAGTATGTTCTTGTTCATTTCAGTGTATGCAGCCTGTGTTACTCCCTGCATTGCTAAAAATAATATAACAAACCTACCTACTTTCATGCCCACAGCACAGTCAGTTTCTGCCTTCCAGTGGGAGGTGATTCATGGCATGATAGGGACAACAAATTGCATAGATTCGTGGGGTTCTGTGGTCAGTTTGTATTGGGGAAACTCATTTGTTAATATATTTTCACGGAGAAAGTATACAGACAACGCCCCTGCCAGTAGAGCCAGTAAACTGAACTTATTTTTTACTGACAAGCCTTCTTACTAATGGGGAACTTAAAATGTGATGGACTTGCATCCTCTAGTGGTGAAAATCGGCAATATAAATAGATTACTTAACGTAAACGCACTTGTGGGTGAAAATTGTAATTAGTACGCAAATGTATGCTAGCAAGATTTTATAATTTCTTGCCAAAGTATGGTTACCAAACGCTGATGTTTTCGCTGGATTAATATCTCCGATTTGCCAAGAGTAGTCTGTTGATGGATATTTTTCAGCCACGTTTAATATCAGATAAGAGTTAATAAAATACATAAAAAATAAGTGAATGTTTCATTGCACATATTTAAAATTTTTTAAATACATTCTACGAGGAGCGTATGCTTAGGGTAGGGTGGAGTCAATGTTTGCATCACTGGCGCAGGTAAACGAACTGTTGCCGCCAGAGCTGTGTAGTTGGTGAGACGAATAGCGTAGACCTGGATAAGGATGGCCGAACCACTTATCAGGAAAAAATCTGAAAAAATTAATGGATTGATGTCACGCATTCAAATGTTGTCTGCAACGGATTTATAGTTAGTAATACAAATGGGGAGTTTTCATTTGTTGAAAGAACTTTTATTAACCGAAATTCTGCTGCAACTCTTGCTTTCGAGTGGACAAGTGTACGCAGGTAAGGTGCTTCAGGGTCCACATTTAACATAAACAAATGCCTTGGAAATATAAGAACAAGGTTATTGCATTTTCAGTCATCAAGTTAACATCTTAGCAATCGACTTTTTATTGGAAGTTGCAACAGTGGCATACACCTTATAGCCTTTTTTCCGTGAACCTTAAAAATGCATATTATTGATGCACTGAAATTGGACATTTGTACTGATTCAGTTCGATTTCATTTAATTTCTCCCGATTTGAATGTAACGTAATTCAACTCCATTACCTGACTAACCTACATTTAATCAAACATGTACACCAGCAGTTGCTAACTGCAGTACAATAATATGTAGACAGACTCATGTAATTTGGCAGATTAATAGTAATCCCATCTAATCTCGTGGAAGATTATCACTGACAGACATCACTAGGTGAGTCAGGAAAGGACAATATGGTTAATTAAAAGTATCTGCTGCTCCATACTTTAGATTGCAATTAAATACAATTCAACATGCGTTTAATAACTAAAGACTGTTATTTTTTGCTATTTTAAATTAGAAGTGTTCTACTTATTTTTTGTGCACTCTTGACTCACATTCGGTGCTTTTATGACCTAATTTGAACAACAATTTCCAATAGTTTGCCTACATTTTGGTGCGTTGTCAATCACTTGGCTCTTCTTTCAGATACAAGTCCATTTTGTGCAACCCAATCATAACCATTGTATTTCCAACACAGATTCAGCTAGTCTGTTAGAATTGTCACAACAATTTGTTTATTAATTCGTCTAATCCCTGTTTGCGTCTATGGCGCACTGCCCCAGATATTAAGGCTTTTGTCCCACAAGGTGTCCAGTCTACTAAACCTAATTGGGCCTGTTTGATTAGTGCATTAGTGTTCATCAATTGAATTCAGATAGCTGGTCTGAAGGCTGCAGCTGCAACAGTAACACTTAGTCGTGCTGATCAATACACATTATCATCATTGTTGGGAGATCTTTTTTTAGGTTTCATCAAGTGATTGGTCTGAACTTCACCCTTTGTATTTTGTTGATCCACTTTACATTGGGAAAATCCAGAGTTGCTGACTTAACCTTGTGGTGAATGTTGTAACATAGACATATATTGAATTAAATATACTAATTGACTAACTATAATTGACAATGGTGTTTTTAAGCCAACGATCCACAACTAATACATTCAGTTGGTGTATATGGTATGCACACTGAACTGGATCCCCAAAAACATAGATAGGCCCATAAAACCAGAGTATATTGGCTAATATTCTGCAGTGTCCCATTTTGTGACCCTAACTTTAACCCGTGGACCAAAGCTTGACTGGCACATGCAACTTATGAGGTTCTTAGTTTAGACTAGCTAACAGGATGGTGTATCTATTTTCTCTCCTGTGTTTAAGCCTCGTTCTTTGGAGATGGCTATGTCCACCTGCGGACAGTGGAGGGCTCCAGGCGGACTCTGCTCCATGTCCGCTTCCGGACCCATAGTCCTGCTGGGCTGCTCTTTCTGGCAGCAGGGGAGACAGACTTCCTGCTGCTGGAGCTGCACGCCGGACGCCTTCAGGTCCACACACACACACGCACATACAGACACATATATCCACAAAGACAGAAACACACACACATCCACACTTAGACATGCACAAGCTGAGAGACAGACACACACCCAAACATAGTGACACACACACAAACACCCAAACACATGGACACAAAAGCAGATTTACCAGCACACACAGTCAGACATGGACAAAATAAATCAGCAATGGGCAAAATGTAAAAAAACCAAACAGTTTATTTGTTAATTCATAGTACTACTACCCTTACTGCTGCTTTTATTATTACTTTGCCACAATAGCTTTTACGCAAGCCATAACACCTCTATTCTCTGGACAGATTATTCATACCAGACAGGTGTTTATTAACTTTACCTTAAGGCGAACAGAAAAACCACGATGAGAGTAATAGCCTAGGTTGGTGTCGGATTGCTCGGCCAGAAAAAAACATATCCCGCCCCTGGCACCGACTTCAGAACAAGTTTCTTCATGACTCTGGCAGGAGAGCAGACCACAGTAGCTTATTATTGGTCCTGTAATATTGGGTGTTGTGTTGTAGTAGTACTACGGAGGCTGTAATCACAGATAGCAGTTGACTGTCTGTAGTTTGTAGCGATCTGATAAGAGGTTTGATAGGATCAGTGTGAAGATAAATCCTTGAATCAGAACAGCTGTTAGACTTGGTGTCGATGGTTTATATATAAATGGAAGGACAGTGAACATGCCTATGACTCAGCTTTTGAGTAAAATGTCTCTTTAAACTCAAAGGCTTTTGTTCCTTCATCATCACAAATGTTTTAGAAAGGTGCATTTGATTTGGATAACTGCACACTCAGACAATATGTCCTTTGACTTAGTTTTGCAGTGGTAGTTGTGTTTAACTGAATTAAAATGGTGGGTATGCTGTGTGCTGAACTGGTGACTAGCCTTATAGGTGGGTATGCTATAAATCCCTGGAGAAGGAGAAGGAGGAGGAGGAGAAGGAGGAGGGCCTACTTCATATGCCATGTATCTGCTGCTATATTTAAGGATGACCTCATACAACAAATAATTCTATTATATGTCAATGATTGTACTTTTCATTAACAACTTAAAGATTTTATTTTAAAAATCCCCCAAAACTCTCCACTGTGTTTAGGTGCAGTGTGACCTGGGCTCAGGCCAGCGTTCCCTCCGCTCTGAGAAGGGCATCTACTTCGATGACCAAGCCTGGCACTCTGCCCAGCTCCATCACGACCACCACAACGTCACGCTAACCGTCGACCGACACTCCCACACCAGCCTCCGCATGCCTGGGCCCGACCTGGAGCTCAGGGTCAAGGACGGGCTCTTCGTAGGTGGGGTGGCTGGACTGGACCGCCCCTACTTCTCCGGACACAACCACTCTGGCTTCCGGGGCTGTGTGGACGAGGTGGTGTTCAACAGGCATAACCTGTTGTCCAGTCTGAGGCCATACTCTGGCTATAAGAGCGTCCATGAGGTTTCACTAGGCTGCAGTTCTCAGTTTTCTGCCACAGAGGAAGACGCCATTAGCTTTTTCAGCTCCAAAGCTTTTGTTGCCCTCCCAACGTGGGATGTACCACAGGAGGGAGTGTTCGAGTGTGAGATGCACTCTTCCATCCGCACAGGCGATGGCATGGTCCTGTATAGCGCTGCCCTCCAGGGCGGGTTTGTTGCCATGGAGATCAGAGAGGGCTGGCTGGTGGCGGTGGTTGGAAACGGAGGCGGGAACAAAACAGAGCTGCGCTCGCTCATGTACTTCCACAACAACCACAGCTGGTTACCGGTCCGACTGCACCTCCTGCCCCACAGCGTGCACCTGTCGGTGGGGGAAGAGACGGTGAGCGCTGGCCTGGGGCCTTACATTCACGCCCTGCAGCTCCGGGGACCACTCTTTCTGGGAGGAGTGGACGAACGTGGCCGCGGAGAAGTAAGGCGGGCTGGGCTTCTCGCTGCCGGCGCCGGGGGTCGTGGGGGTGGAGGAGGTTCTTTTAAAGGATGTCTGAGAGACATCAGGGTGAACGGTCGGATCACTGGCTTCCCTCACGCCACCGTCACAAAGGACGTCTCCGTGGGCTGCGGGCCAGAGAAGGTTCTGGAACTGGTTACAACAGCAGGCTCCGCTGACCCGCATCACTTTGACCATACCACCTCGCTGCCAGTCCACGGTAGTCACGGCGATCACCATGGACACAACAGGAAGATGCCTCCGAAGTTCCTGGTGTTGCAAGACTTGAATGTCACTGAAGGAGGGAGAGCGCCATTGGAACCCAAACACATTAAGGTGTGTGTGTGTGTGTGTGTGTGTGTGTGTGTGTGTGTGTGTGTGTGTGTGTGTGTGTGTGTGTGTGCGTGCGCGTGCACGCGCTTGAGTGTGTGTGTTTGTGAACTTTTAATTATAAGTTGACTTTTAATTTGCTTTTTATTTTGCAATGAAATGTATAGGCCTACTACTTCATAATTGATCATTTTGTTAAGCAGCATAGTGGGTGTAAATGTGTTTTGGTGATCCTCAGGTAAACCTAGAGTTTCGTCGTATGGGGATCCGCCAATCCCAGCTGATGTTCCGCATCGAGGAGCCCCCCATCCACGGACAGCTGAGGCTCGACGTACACCCCCACCGCGGGGGAACGACAGACAAAGACGAGGAAGAAGAAGGAGAGGAGCAGGACGAAGAGGAGGAGGAGGAGGAAGAGGAGAAGTGGACCTTCAGCATGATGGACGTGTGGCACGGCAGGATCATGTACGTCCACGGAGGCTCTGAGGACCCTCAGGACTTCTTCATGTTCTCCGTGTTCACCAGCAGTAAGAAAGTCCTGCCCCTCTACCTGAAAAGCAACCGGCTGCACCGCTTTAACATCACCGTGAGTCCTGTTAACGACGCGCCGGAGCTCAGCTTACCCGAGGGCGGCCTGTTTGTCCTGCCCGAGAACTCTCAGCGACAGGTAGGGAGGAATGGTGTCTCGAGTAGCATCCTATCCTGTGTATTTAGAAATACAGGATGTATTGAACACTGTAGAAATATAACGCTGCATTTCATCTCTTGGACAAGGCACCTAATTGTCAAGTAGTCGGTTGTATTCCTAATTGATCTCGCACACACAGATGTATCAGAAAACTCTTATCTATTAAGACTATATTGTAGCTAGCTGTCTACACACAGCTTAAGTAATAGAACATTGCTATAAATTTCCCAGACGACCATTAGTGGACTGTTGAATGGCGGACTTGCAAATAATAACACACCAATAACTAAGAAACGAATAAACCTGATACATGTAATATAACCCCCCCCCATGCTTACGTTAATGGTGCTCCTCAGTTAACCAGCGATGTGCTGCACGTATCGGACCCTGACAGTAACTCAACTGAGCTGGTGTTCAGTTCTCTGGGGCAGCTGAACACTGAGGCTGGACATCTACAACACCAGGACCACCCTGGCAGGTGAGCTTTTATCAGAACTCAAGTAGACAGGCTTTGAAATCCTTTTTTTTTTCCTTCTTAAAGCCATAGACGTCTGTCTTGTTTATCCAGCTGGAGATGTTTGTTATTAAAAGGATTCAAACAGGCATTCATTTACAGCCGGACCTGCTAGGCTTTGAATGTGGGCGGATTATGTGCTGGTCAACACCCTTGCTCTAAACTAATATATCTGTCACATATATGTTTTCAACTATTTTAATTCTTGAGTATTGTATGCACAGTAAACCTGTAAATCTGGCTATTAGACTAGCTAAAAAGGCTTGTTAGTATGGCTGTGCTGTCGGAGCCAAATCCGCCTCTGCTGTTGCCATACGTTTTCTGTATTAAATAGAGATAACTTGTCATTTTGAAGAAATACAATTGAAGTGACTGGGATTACGTTATTGTTTTTATAGGCCCATCACAATGTTCTCCCAGATGGACCTGGAGGAAGGAAAGGTCAGCTTTGTCCACTATGGGGCCACAACCTCCAGGCTGGCTCTAAGGGTCAGCGATGGAGAGAAGGTATGCCAAGTGTTTTTGTGTGTGCTGGAAGGCTGTGTGCTTACCTCAAATAGTAGACAAGTATGAACAGATGAAAGCATGTAGTATCGACGCGTGAGAGAAAATAAATAAAAGGAAAAGACATCATTTGTTACCTATTGCATGCTTTATGTACATTTTCTCTCTTTCTTCTAATATTTTCTCCACATGGTGTCTGCACCTAGGTGAGCAACACTGTGATTCTAAGGATCATGGCCGTGGCGTTGGAACACAAATTGGCCAATAACACAGGGCTAGAAGTTGACCAAGGCGGGGCTTTCATCATAACCACCAATCAGCTCGCAGTGCAGATCAACGTGGCCAACCGGCTCGTTGAAGTCCGCTATGATGTCACAGAGGGGCCGCGCTACGGCGAGCTCCAGCGGCTGCACTCAAGCGGTGATTGGAAGCCCACCTCGTACTTCTCCCAGAAACTTCTGGAAAAGGAAAGAATCAGGTACCTTAATACCTTCCATGGAATACAGACGCGTGTTAATATCACGGACCACTTCAAATGTCACGTCAGTATTGGTTCCGCTGCCACAGAGGAGGTGGCTGTCCACATCAAGATCCGCTGGATCCATTTCAAAGTCACTCGGAGTAAAATGGAGGTGAGCGGGGTGAGGAAAATGGCCGTCACCTCACAAGACCTCCATGCCATCTCCAAAGGGGTCAGACTACCAGAGGGTGAACTCTTCTTCAAACTGCTTAGCCTGCCCAAAAAAGGCCATCTGTTCTTTAACCATCACGCCCTGAAGAAGAACTCTACCTTTAGCCAGCAGAACGTCTCAGACAATCAAGTCAAATACGAGCTGGTCAGCAGACCCCATGAAGACATGAGAGACGTCTTTAGTTTCCAGGTGTTCTCCCGGCATGGTCTTTCGGGGAGCTATGACTTCCGGATCAGTATCAAAGCCCACTCTCACACTGTTACCTACGTCAACAAAGGCCTGTCTATTCTGGAGGGAGAGAGTAGGGTCATCAACAAAGATGCTCTGTTTGCTCAGTCAGGCAATGTCTACAAACCTGTCCATTACACCATCATCAAAGGCCCAAGACATGGAAAGATTAGGAAAATCAACCATTCAAATTCCACATCGATTTACGACGACGTAAAAGAGTTCACCAATCAGGATATTATCAACGAGCGAATCATGTATGTCCACGACGACAGCGAGACTACCCAGGATTCCTTCACATTCCATGCAGCTGTCGTCAAACCACGCAATCACTCGCACCCCAAGAAAGAAGATGGAGCGGAGCACACGTTTAAGATCTCCATACACCTGGTCAACGACAGAAAACCCGTCCGGGTTGTCGACAAAGTTTTCCACGTTGCCCGCGACGGCCAAAGGCTGCTGACGCTGGACGACCTCCGATACCGCGACGACGACTCGGACTTCGACGACGGCTGGCTGGTGTACACGCGGCGGGGGATTCCCATGGGAGAACTGGTGCTGGTTAACGATACCAACCACAAGCTGTACCAGTTCACCCAGCATGACTTGGCGCAGGTTGGCATCTCGAGAGCCGTGTTTGACTGCCACTAGAGAGCCTTAACAAACCTTTATCTGTATATTTTTCACAATATTATTCAAAAGTATTTTGACATGTATGTATAAGACATCCACTCAACTTTATATTATATAATCCATCCATCCATCCATTTTCCGCCGCTTATCCGGGGCCGGGTCGCGGTGGCAGCAGATATTATATAATGATATTATATAATGGATATATTAAATAAATGTTCAATATATATTTAGTATATATTTTCTTCAATGTACTGAAGTTATGGAATGTAGGTTTATGTATTTGTCTAAATGTTTGTCTCTTCTCTCTTCAGAAAAAGGTGCTGTTCCTCCATAGAGGAGTAAGCTATGGTCGTTTTGTTCTGTTTGTATCAGATGGGAAACATTACGTGTCCACCCTGCTCGAGGTGAGGATTAGATTATTACAAATATAAATATACAGTAAAATAACTTGTAAAAAATACCTTAAATATTTGTTGGGGATTTTTTTCACCCTTTAGTGTTTCTCTATGCACAAATTGTGTTAACCTCCCTACATTCTTACACACACGTATACACAAACACCATGGGCAGGTATTGGCCCAAGACCCTTATCTCCACATTGGAAACAACACAGGACTGCTTCTCCCAAAAGGCGGGGCTGCGCCGTTGACAACCACCAACCTCAGCGTTGTCACCAACCTGGACATCCGGGAAGAGCAAGAAGTGACCTATGAGGTGTTCCTTCCGCCCAAGCACGGAGTTCTGTTCCTTGACGACGGAGGTGACGTCGCAACTACGAGAGTCGCGGTGCAGCATTTCACTCAGCACGACCTGAGGGAGGGACACCTGAGGTATCGCCATGACAACAGCGAACATTGCGTGGATGGTTTTAACGTGACGACGAGAGTGAGGGAGCAGGAGGTGCCCTTTGACGGAGGTATGAGGAGGGAAGTGCGTTTGGACGTGGGAGTAGTCGTGAAGGTTTACCTGGAGAACCATCACAAACTTCCGACAGTCCTTAGCAACAGACCGGTGGTGGTGGAGGAGGGACTTCCTGTCAGGGTAACCAGAGATAACTTGGAGGTGAAGCGTGGTTTTTAAAAAAAGTGTAATACAAATAAAATGTTCTGTTACATTTGATGGAGCTATTAAGTTGCCCCTGTAAAATAGACAAGTTAAGTAGGGTAAAATGTTAGACAAAATTAAATAATATGTACACACATATTTTGTACATCCTGCCCACCTTACATTTTATTTAGGATTTGATCTGGTATTGTATTGCGATATATTGTATTCTATTCTATTTCTAGGTGGTCCATGAAGACAACCTGCCCTCTGAGATCTTCCTTACCATCCTTAGAGGCCCATCTCTGGGCTTCCTAAAGAGGGCAACCCCTGAGAAGGACCAAGAACCAGATCACTTCCATCATCCCAACCACCACTACTACCAGGTATTAGTTTTATTAGGTATCTTTATTATTGTTATAAAATCGATTTGCAAGCAGGTGGCAGGATGTAACAGTAACAATGATTGTTTTGGACTTATTCAGATATCTGAGTTGCAACATAATACATATTATTCTTAGACATAATTTGTATTTGGTTATACAGTGTTGACCAACTGAGATTAATGTCTCTTTTGCAGCAGTGCATATACATGTACAGTACCAGTCAAACGTTTGGACACACTTTCCCATTGAAGTACATGAGAATGTGTGTCTAAACATTTTTCTGGTTCTGTATGTCGTCTTCTTTGTTAGTTTTGATAGAATTAGTGATTTAACATTTCATATATTATGTAGATCTTTTTAATCATCCTTTTCATTGCCAGCCACTCTACAACTTCACTCAGGAAGACATAAATCTGGGTTTGATCCAGTATCAAAACCAGGAACTAGGAAGCACCAATGACTCATTCCTATTAGATGCCACTAATGGAGTGACAGAAATTGGGCAAATCAGGATTGACGTGGAGATTATCCCCAACCTGATTCCTCTTAAGGTGGGAAACATGTTTGTAAAGAATTTAGTAAAGTGTTTTTTGAATCATTAATCAAATAAACTATGGTGGGGTTCAACTAACTTCTTTAGTGTGCATTTCTCCTTTTCAGCACTCCTACTATGTGTGCATCCCCTCTAAAACAAGTTCACACATTAATAGTCATGTGTTTTATTTGTCTATTTTATTGTGCTAAAGTGACTTCAGCAATAATGAAATAATAAACACGTTTTGACTGACTTACTCTCAGGTTTCTGACATGACGGTGTTTGAGGGAGCGTCTGTGCCACTGACCGCCGAGACCATTAAGGTCACATACCGCCATTTTTATGCGTTGAACTTGATTTACTTTGTGAGTGAACCCCCGCGTAATGGCCACATTGAACACATCAGGATCCCTGGAGTTCCCATCCCCTCCTTCAGCCACACACAGGTTAGTTTGAAGACTCATAACCCACACGATAAACTGAAGATGAAGAACATGTCTAGAACATCAAAGTTCACAATTTTATTTGTTCAGGTCAAACATTGTATCTGTTGTGGCCCAAAAACAAGTTGTCATGTTTTTCTAACGGTTTACCTCATTTGTGAAGTAAACTGTCATTTTTTCACAGAAGTAGCTTACTTAACCTTTATAAATATATCTATACTGCCTTCGTTCCTATCGCACTTAGCACTCTAATCTAACTGTCTATACAGTTATGTTTAGTATGTCAATCAAGCTATATTTGTTAATCTTATGCATTATACGTTCTCTGTGTCTACAGGTAGAACATGGGTACATTGTGTACGTCCATGATGGCGGTGAAACACACTACGACAACTTCACCATCGTTGCCAACGCGACGAACACCAGGAAACACAGTGCTCCGTGCACCTTGCACGTCCACGTGACCCCTGTCAACGACCGGACACCTGTGGTAACAGTCAACAACATACTTAGGGTGAGCCTGTCGATTATTATCTACTGTATAAAACTGCCAATGCCAAGTCAGACCGTTCCAAAGTATCTTTCAAAAATCCAACATTGACATTGTTGGCAGCAATGCATTCAAATTCAAAGCCAGCATCTGACCCGCTAAGCACGTGTCCAATGAGACACAGGAAGTGTGTTGGGTTCTATCTTGGGGCTGAGGTCATGGAAATGTGTCACAGACGGTTTGGCAAGAGCCAACCTAGCTTCTGCTTTTCAACCTCTATGGCCAGAGGGAAATTCCCATTTTCACAACAAACACGAGTTTCTGAACAAAGCAACAAGATAGGTGGGTGCAAGACTGCATGAAATCCCATCATAACATTTTGATCTTTTGGATGTTTGTTTATCATGTGCTTTATTATTTGATTGTGTGCATGTTTTTTTTAATTAAATGAAGTACATTTAAATGTCCACTAGATGGTGCACTTCAGTCTCCTAGCTGATAAGTCATCACCCTACCAGTAAGTTTTCCTTTGACCAAAATCTAATAGCAGTGGTCATGTCTTGCTCCAATTCTGGCACCTTTGAGCAATGTTTACGCCAAATACTTGCCTAGGGAACACGGGAAACCCCAATGTCGTTTTGTTACACGCAATGTTTACACTTGAGAGGAAACTATGTGTGACAATGTTTTCAGTTACTTTATTTAAATGACTGCGTATTGACATTGTCCTCTAATGGACTGTATAATTTTACTATGTTTACAAACTGTACTGCACACTCATAGTTCCATACATTACCTACTGTATGGAGGTTTGGGGAAACAATTATAAAACCAGTACCAATCAAATTTTCATGCTGCAGAAGAGAGCTATAAGAATTGGAGATAAACCGAATTATTATCAAGCAACAAATGCATTATTTATTCACCTGCATGCTCTAAAATTCTGTGATCTAGTTGTTTTTAAAACTGCACAGATAATGTATAAAGCACTAAATAAATTACACCAAGGTGTATTCAGAGTTTTTTTTAAACTGGAGAGTCAATATGATTTTAGAGGATTTGTTATGTTTTAAAAAAAAACAAGGGCAAGGACAAATACAAGTAAAATCTATAATCTGTGCAATAGTTGTGACAAGGAACTAAGAATGGTTAGTTCACTTTGTGAATAAAAAATAAGGTAGTCAACAAGTATAAAACTGAGATATGATGTGATACGATCATATTGTGTATTGCCAGTATTGAAACTTTTATTTGTTTCTTTTATTTATTTATTTTTGTTGTATTAAATTGTTTCTGCATTGAATAAAGCCAGCAGTAAGTGAGTTGCCTGTTAAATTATGTCATGTGAAAAGGAAAGGTATTATAAGCTATTGCTTCCTCCTACACCTTTTTCGGTCAATTTTGTTCGTTTATTTTGTATGTTTGTTTATTTTGTGTCTTGGTTTTCCTTTAAATGTGATGTGATTGTTAACAATTTATTTCTATGAGCATTAATCTCGAAAATAAATAAACTACTTCTATGTGTTGAATCTCAGATGTATGCGATTGTGTTCTCTGAGATTGAATGCGGCCTTTCTCCCTGTCTCGTACCGTAGGTGTGGGCGGGCTCAGTCACTGAGATCACCGTGGACAACCTTAGCGCAGAGGACAATGACACGCATCCGGACGGACTAGAGTACATCGTCACCCCACCTAGCAACGGTCACCTGGCGCTTAGGAGCGCCCCCTCCAGGCACATCCTCAACTTTACACAGAACCACATCCTGACCAGGCAACTCGTGTTCTCTCACAGCGGTGAGTACAAAACTAAATGGAGATGAGTGGATTGGAACTCATGAGTGCTGTGGTTTGTTAGGATCAAGTTACATCGTGGGAAGGAAGAGTCAGAATCAGCTTTATTCAAAGACTCGTTCTCATTTGACTCTTATTTTTTAATATTGATTTTATTTAATTGTGTTATATTCTATTCCTTGCCTTGCATGGGCCTGCCTCACGTAAAGCACTTCGGATTGCCAAGGTGTATGAAATTTGCTATAGAAATAATTGCCTAGCCTTGCCTTGCCTACCTGTTCTGTAATATCTGGTCGACTAAATCAATTTATTGAGGGGACACGTTGTTTGTGGATTTTATTGTCTTTAGTTTCCAGGGCTGCTTATCAATCTTCTCAAATCTATCTTTTCCTTACTACCCTCTCGTCTTTTAATTATTTTTAGGGAGGGCAAGGAACAGCTGCACACATTTTAGAGAACGGACGAGGAGCCAGGGGTTGATGTTGTTTGATAGGGTCTGTGTTTTGAACAGGTGCATTGTCAGGTGGGTTTCACTTCCAGGTCAACGACGGTGTGAACTTTGCCCCTCGTCAGATCTTCAGTACAACGGCCAGGTCTCTGGTTCTCACCCTGGAGAGAAACCAGCCACTCGAGGTTTACCCTGGTAGGAATAACAACATTCTTTCTTAAACCAGCTTGGATGTATGATTGAAAAATAAACAAAGTAATACTCCTGACCACCAGGGGCAGTCACGTCACCACAACTTTATTAGTAAATTATACCATTGTAGGATGCTGTGGGTTAATGATATTGTCAGAGTAATTAAATTTTGAGTAGAAAACACATACATTTTTATATTATTATTAACAACCCCAATGCACCCAGCTCCCTTAATCCTTTCTAATTAATGTACTGTATGTACAAGTGCGTGTACAAATATGAAATCTTCCAGATTCTTAACTTCATCTCCTTTTCTTATGACTGCCAGGAGTGGGTTAAATGCAAATATTTACATTTTCAAGATTAATTCGGAAAACCAAAGGAGTTGTGAGGAAATGTCAACACTGGAAGCTATTCAAATACTAGCTTATTATTAAAATACTAATTCTTTAAATTACACAGTCTTTATCAACTATTAAAAAAGTGGTTTAGGATTAGCACTTGCTGAGAAGGTGGCAGTGTTGGCCCTCAGACCAACTCACTGGCCTCCCTGACTAGGCTTGTGTTCATGTTTATACAATCTGATTAGCCTCGTGCCCTCTGCCCTTTGGTGCCAACTAGCGCAAGGCAGTAAACTATCAACACACTGTGGCTTATCAGTTATCACTTGAATGTTGTGTCAAGGTGAAGCAATAAAGGATATGTTTAGGACCTTAAGAGTTTTTGTTTCATCAGTCTTTTAGCAATGTGCAAGCGAGAGAAGCTGACCATATAATTGTGTATGTTGTTGACAAATCAAGTGGCCTTTTAACAATTATTCAACCCTGGCTTTTACTGGGTGCTTAAAAAACAAAACAAAAATAAAGACAATTGACCGTGGTTGAAACATTTTATTTTATCAGGCACTAAGACGGCCATAACCAGAGGGGACCTTCTGGTGGTAACCAACGACAACGCTGAACATTTAGGAGGAAACTATTCGGTGGTGTTTGTTGTGACCACTCCCCCTAAACTGGGACAGCTTGTCCGATTACTGGATGACGGCAGCGCAGTACCCAGCTCTGTGTTCACACAGACTATGGTATGGTCGGTCTGTCTGTCTGTCTGTCTGTCTGTCTGTCTGTCACACATGAGTGATGACCAAGCATGTTAATTGAGCAACTCTTTCCACAACCAAACCATGCGTGTGTGGGTATTACTCACTCTCTCTCTCTCTCTCTCTCACTCTCTATCTCTCTCTTACTCGTTATCTATCTCTTTCTTACAAACAGATTGACCAGGGTGTGATCTGGTACAACCAGAGCCATCCAGAGTCAGTGGGCTGGTCGGCTACAGACTCCTTCTCCTTCACTGTTTCCTGTCCTCCGGCTCTGCTGCCCATTCACACCTTTACCATCCCCATCTCCTACCAGCACGCTGGCCCGGGGAGCAGGGGACGCACCATCCTACTAGCCAACACTGGTCACGCAAACATTATTTACTCATATACTATGTATATTGTTGACGTGTGTCTTGCGCGCCATGCATTATGCTAGACTAGAGTTTTACATAATAATTTCAGTTAAAAACAGTTTATTTATATATTTTTATTTACTGTACGACCTTCAGTGCTTGTTCAAGATAACTTAATCAATCATATAGGACAAAAGCGTATTTCTGTATGATCATTGTCTTTGCAAAATGGCAATGTTGTTGTTTGTCCTGCTGTCTGCCACTTGGCCAGGTCACTCATTCTAAACAGGCCTACCTGGTTAAATAAAGATTATTATTATTGTTATTATTAGATTATTAGAGCTGTTATTATGCTTTGTTGACATGTTGTTTTCTGGTATCCCAGGTGCTGTGGTGGCAGAGGGAGGATCGGTTGTGATCGACAAGTATAAGCTGGATGCTTCCAACCTCCTGGGGAAGCTTCCGGAAGCCCAGCGCTCCTCCCACCAGGTGTGGTACCGTGTGACGACGTTTCCTCGCCACGGCAACCTCTTTGTTGGAGATCGCGTCCTGACCAGGTTCCACAACACTTCTTTATTTAAAGACGTCGTCACCACAATTCCATGCAGACCGTAGATGTCTTTTTATTATTTGGTTTTGTTATCTATGGGGAATTAAATAATGTAATTTTGCAATAGATGTTGCATTGTACAGCAAACACAATGGTTTATCTTAAAAGTAAAGTTTGTTCAAAATAATGATTCTATACTATTTATTAAAATAGTTTGTTTTCCCTTCACAGCGCCGAATCACAATTCTCCCATTTCGCCCTGAACAAGTTTGGCGTTACATACAATCACGATGACTCAGAGACGGCCAGTGATGGCTTCATCTTTGAGGCCTGGGTGAGACTTCTTGACCCCTCCCTTCTCCTGCTGGGGACTCACCAGCCCCCCCTGGAGGACAATCAGCTGGTGACGGAGACCTTCAACATCACCGTGACACCCGTCAATGACCACCAGCCCCGACACGGTCCTGTCGTCCCCAGTCTGAGAATCGCAGCGGGGGAGACATTGGTGCTGGGACCAGAGACCTTGCATGTGAGTCTACTAGAAGTCAACACTATAGTCTAGAAGTTGAGGTGGTGTGGCATTGTGTTGCTTGGAGCCCAGAACCTGCATTTGTATTATAGAATCAATTCTCTTATATAATCTATGAACCTAAACATGCTTTCGACAGACAAACATTCTTTTTCTGTGTTTTCATGTTAAGAAGTCACGTGACAAAAAGATTAAAAAGGGTTATCTCAGTAATGCTCTATTTTGAAACGATTGTTTGTAAAAAATATTGAGGTGGAGGATTTGGACACACCACCAGAAGAGCTTCACTACACTGTGATGAGCAAGCCCAGCAATGGCATCCTGTTCCTGGGGGATCGCCGTGAACCAGTGGCCACCTTCACCCAGCATGATGTCAATTGTCAAAGGCTGCACTTTGTTCAACAGGTTAATATCAGACGCTGAAATATGCCTTCTGATCAGAAAACCGTTAAGTTTTTCTTGAGTAGCGGGTATTGAGTTTTAGTTATTGTTATTTTTAATTAGTAAGATTAGTTTTGAAAGCAGTCTGCATGTTTTCAATGTATTTATCTCTTTGCTTACTTCCTTCCCTACTTCCTTCCTTCCCATCTTTCTTCCTTCTTCATTTTTTTGCTTGCTTTTTTCTCTACTTTCTTACTTCCCTAATTTCGTCTTTCACTTCATATTTCCTTATATGATTTCCTTCTTTCCTTTCTTTCTTCTTTGAATCCTTCAGGGAGAACCATCTACTGGTGTATTTTACTTCAGTGTAACTGATGGTCACCACCAACCCCTCTACAAACTCCTAAACCTGGAGGTCACCGAGGCGTCTGTCTCCATGGCAAACAACACCGGCCTGTCCCTGGTGCAGGGCAAGGTGGCCGTGGTCCTAACGACAAATGAACTGGCGGCGCAAACCAACCTTCACCACGACACCAAGATCACCTATAACGTGACCAGGAAGCCTCGCCACGGCCGCATCGCCATCGACGACCACGAGGTCACCGCGTTCCGCCACGTGGACCTGCGCCTGGGGCGGGTGGTTTACCACATGAAGGACCTCACCCAATCCGAGGACAGCTTCGAGATCTCCGTGGCCGCCTGGTCTCCTGGTGTCTGGTACCAGAACCTCACGGGCCAGACGGTCAACGTGACGGTGCGGCCCTGGTGCTACCTGAGGGAACACGTCCGAGTGCCCGACGGGGTGGCCGTCAAGCTCCGCAGGGACATGCTGGACGCCACGGAGCTGGCCACGTTCAGCGGAGTGGACCCCATCTTCGAGATCATCTCTCCGCCCAAACACGGCCACCTGGTCAAGGTATGCACCAGCTAATAATGTACTGTAAGCAAAATAATGTTACTTTATAACGCATGCATATCCAATTAATAATATTAGTAATATGACTAATATTGCTAATATTACAGTTATTAAGCAATGAATTATGAGATTGGCAAATGTTAAGCTTAAGAAAATGCAACTTTCTTGTCAAAAGTTGTTTAGGCAGGACATTTGTTCAAAAGCTAGTGTTTCATAAAATTAAGTAGTGACCACACAATACAGGCAACTGGTCAGAACAGGAATGCAGTAACAATCTTTGAAAAATACAGGATTTGCTCAAGAGTCTATTTTTGGCCAAGCTATTCCCAGAACACAGAGGCCAGGCCACGCCATTGGTTACTGCATTGCATACACATTTGCTCATTGGTGTTGCTAAGAATAATGCAAACACTGGGTGGGAGAAATTCAAAAGAAAAAAAGTCAACACTTATTTATTATTTGTTTATGAATACGTTTTCTGAGGTTTTATATTTTTTAACTCTTTGGTCTATTCAAACAGATTTAGATATAGATATAAAAAGATAGATTTTGAGCAGTGACAATAAGGAATCCACTTGTTGATGTAGCCCTCCTGTTCTTTCTTCTCTGTTGTGTTTGTTTTCGGTAGATGACTTTAGCCCATGACCAAACCTCTCAGGAAGTGAGGTCGTTTACCTTCCGAGACCTGGTGCAGGGTCGCGTTGCTATAGAGGAGTCTCTGATGCTCAGCAACAAGACCAGGAACCATCACCGTGGCAACAAGACTGGCGGCCATGACCACGGCCACGCCCCTGCCAGGCCACTGGAAGATTCGTTTACGTTCCTGCTCAGGGCAGGAAACGTGCAACCGGCAAAAGGCGAGCTCCACTTCACCATTGTCCCCCACCACCATATGCATCATGGTCATAGTAGTCCAAACTCAGAAGGTAACAAAGGGCACCACGAACACAAAGACCACACAACTCCACGGGGGCCTGGTCACAACAGAACTACAACCGCTGGCGGAGGAAAGCGAGCACACACACAAACCACACGCAGCCATTCGGGTGTGACCAATGTGGCTTTACATCCACACACTCATCCTCACACAACACACAAGAGCCATAACAAGACCATTCACAAATTCAAACCCAGACATCATTTGACCAATCACACTAGTCGCGGAGTGACAGCAGGAGACGGAAGAGAACGTCATGCCTCTCCGACAGCTATCATTCCTCATCACCCCCCTCCGCTTGGTGACGGGCACGAACATGGCCCTCCCCTTCGACCCCGCTCACCTCCAGTTCGAGCCGAATCCCTGCCACGCCCCGCCGCAGACCCCCTCCTCATCATCCTCCCCTTCCTAGCATGCCTGTTCCTTATTATCATCTTAGTAGTTGTCATCCTGGTCTTCCGTCACAGGGAAAAACCAGGTCTCAACCAGGCGCTTGCCTCAGGCTCCATGCCCACCGAGGGAAGCCCTTACCTGGGCAGGATGGAGCGAAGCATGGCTATACCCTCAGTGGTGGTGACCCAGCTGGGCCCTGGAGGTTTCCCCGACTCCCCCGTCCACAGACTGAGCCTGGCCCCTGGCATGACGGTCTGGGGCCCCATGGAACCTGAAGGAGGGGTCAGTGTTGCTGGTCTTATTGAAGCTGGGATCAGGGTATCACACAGGAGTAGAAACCCGACACTTAAAGACAATCAGTATTGGGTTTAATGCTATGTATCCTTCCCGCAGCAAAATAATCGCATTTGTTATGAAAGCAGAGGTTCACACACACACACACACACACACACACACACACACATTGTTTAAAGTGCAGAGTCAGATTCATCCTGTATCCTGTATTTAGGCAGGAAAAACAATGTTGAAAAATAATGATTATTATTTTTGATTATGCAATTGTCACACAGTATCCTGTTTACACAGTAAATGTCTTGTTCAGTTTATTAAAATATAATGACCCCATGTATTATGCACAGAAAGCCTGTAGTAGAGTACAAAGGCAAACTTGCCTCAATTATACCTTTGTGCTTTAAACAGTAACCTCACTCTGAGCCCATTGAGACTAATGTAGCCGTTCATTGGTCTGTAATATAGCAACTAAAATGCACTAGTCTCCTTAGTGACTTTTGTTATGTTTTAATGTGTATATATTGGTAATATTAGCTTTGTGGTTTTAAGACCAGTAGCCATCAATGTGTTTATTAAGAACATTTAAAAATATATGTTTTCTCTTTTAATCTGTTACAAGATTCAGTTCGTTCAATTCAGTTCTTTGTTTGTTTTATACAGTGTTAACATTTTTAATAACTTTAAAGGAATATGTCAATATGTATCCATGCTGTTTTAGTTTACTAGGCGTGAAACATAACATGGGCTTGCTAGTTTTGCCTACACATACAATCATACAATCTTATGTACTCGTGAGTCAGTCAAGGATCACTGATATAGAGACTTTATATCAACCACAGAGATAAGGTACAAGGGATGTGTGGGTATGTCGCGGCTCACTGAATAAGGAAGTAAAAGTAAAGAAAGAAAAAATACCCTCGAGATCATAAAATGAGATTCTGTTTCACTGTACATTTCCCGTCAGGGTTTGAGGCAGAACGGAATACACCAATTGAAACTACAAAACAACTACATTTCCGTTTTGGGGAAACCTCGAACATTCATTAATGTGTTCACTATATAAGTTTGAGTTCCTGTTTGTTTAATGTAATGATTGGCTCAGTTGGCTTGGCTTTAAGTAAGACTTCATACTGTATTTAAGTGGAAGAGAGGGGGAAAATATGAATGACAATTTACAATGGCACAGAGTGGAACAAGTAATGTATTAAATGTCTAGTTTCACATATTATCCTTTTTGTGTTTGCTCATCTAGTATGTCTCGGCCTTTGTTGATCCTGTAATTTAGCTGAGCTGTGAGCACTGTGGAAACAATTACCATTGAAATGACTTTGTTTTTTAAAGAGGTCTGTGTGGAGTGGTGAGAGCGAGTGTGTGCAATTGTGTATTCAGACATGAAAAGTTCCCAAAAGGAAAGGACTTATTACACCACAGCCATTATTCTGCAACAAAGCATACCCGATCCAGACCTAGTCTGGCTCCACCCAGACCAGCATCAAACACTTGTTTGGGATACACTTTCCATTTGACACAAAGCTTATTCTGATATATAATGGCCATGGGTACGAAATACATCCCAGTGTTCTTGTGAGTTCAACACGCATAAGTGGTCAACACATTTGTCAGCCTCTGCAATGTGTGAACTGCTGCAACTCTGGAATCGCATCGCTGTGTTACAGTAATGTAGTTGGACTGTAGACAACTCTTTTAAGTATTCCTAATTGTAATAACACTATGTAACGTTATAGTACATGCTCCTTGGCATTTGGCAGTCAAGCAAAACTACTGCTTTTGGACTACAATGCAAATTCTCTCTGGGTTCTGTAAACTTGTAAAACAATATTTGTATTTTGTACAGTCATGTACAGTGAAAGTGACACAAAACAATGACAGGTTACAACTAGCCTTTCGATCCCATGGGAGGGGAGGGGAAGGGAAGGGAGGCTTAAGTGGTTGTTCTGTGTAGTGGATGATAGATGGTTGTCAAGAACTTTGTTAAGCGCAGCGAAACAGTCTTGAATTATTGAAGGGGTTTTGTGTTACAAGTGCATCTTTAGATCTCATAAATATCTTATCTGTAAGAGATAGATGTGTTTTGATTTCAGTGATAGAGTAGGTTAAAAAAAGGTAAAGAAGGCAGGACAAAAAGGAGAAATGAGGGCGAGCTGAAGGGATACAAAGGGTTAAGTAAGAGAAGAAAGGAGTAGACAACTTGTCAGCCAAGATTCTCAACCAGTTTTATGTGGTTATGCATATAGTTCTTCATACTTAACTATGTTGCCTGAGGCTAACTGAATGATTCAGTTATCCTTAATACCTTAATCACTTGAGCACTTGTCTTTTAGCCTCCGGTGAGGAAATATGATGTTCTACACAGACATGAGTTAATATTAGCTTTTTAAATGTCAACTGAAATAACAAATAGGTCCACAGCTTAGCTTAACAAAACACTCGTCTTCAGTCCTGCAGTTATATAATTTGTTTTTGTCAGCGAGCCTCCTTACCTTGTAAAGTGCTTTTCTGGGTGTGAGATAAGACTCAAAATAGAGTGCTCCTATCATCATGGAATGCAGACCCCCATGACACAGCCTTAGAAATATGCTTAAGTGCACATGAATGGCATATAAAAATTAGGTATGACTAGAAACTAAATAGATTTTATCCAGTTGTTCAAACTTGTTCTTCAGATTACAATGTCCCAAGGCGAGCTCCCCAAACCTCTCCGCCCCCCACCCGCAAATGCATGGATGATTTGTAGCCTGACTCTACCGACCTAGCTAAGTCTGGCAAATACTTTCCCTCATGGCACACTTTAGAAACAGCTCGGACAGGCAGCCATTACCGTGACTCAGTTCAGTTTACGTTACCATCCACTTTGTTTACTCAGGCCGACAATAGACTTCTAGTGTACCTGGTTAATACACAGTGGCTTGGTAACCAACCAGAACGTTGACTTAGTACTGTATTAACATAACATTGACTTGAGGGCAGACTCCAGTGTGAGAGGGAAGAGGAGGATGAGGAGAAGGTGGTGTAAATAATGAAGTACCTTAGGGATGGATAGTTCTGTAACCTGAGCTGCTTTTGTCTGAACCGGTGTCAGGTTCACTGAGATAACCGACTCACAGCAGGAAGTTTATCCTTTCCTTTAATGTAGCCAACAGACAAGGAATAAGACTCTGGATAACAGTGTGTCCTTTGCAGCGGGGGTTCCTGGGTAGTGTAGTCATCTGCACTACTCCATAATAAACAGTCTCAATAATAGGATTAAATTAACATGTAGTCCACTGTAGCAGCGTAAACTAAAGGACAATGCATGTTTTTTATAATGTAAACAGTCCTTCAAGCTGTGTGTGTGTGGGGGGGGGGGGGGAGTTCCTTTGTGAAAAAAATTGTCAAAGCGTTCTCTAGTGGTCCCCTGTCCACATGATTTACAACTCATCCCGTTGTAAGGTACTTTAAAAGAAGGGGGCCTCACACAATATTTTCATAGTTTACATGCTCTAACTCAGACATGTAACGAGAAACGGAAAATCAGCATTTTGCTTCACTCTCCTTTGCTGTTTATAAGGCTTCCTGGAAGTGAAGCACTCAGGGGGGTCATGGGATAACGAGGCCCAGAGAACTACAACAGGATATTGGAATACCTCCTGCCCCACTATTAAATTTTTTGTACTCCCTGTTTTTTTCTTTTCTCATATACTCTCTAGTCCATTACACTCTCTGTCTCCTTTCTTTCTGTCTTCTTTATTTTTACTTCTCTATTACCCACACAGAGAGTCCATATTTACTACAGGCTGGTATTAGTCAACTACAAAGTCACATTGGTTCATTGAGACCATACTCAATAATAGATTCAGGGAGAGGCATATGGAAAGAGCGGTGACATCGAGACATTAAAAGTAAAGTTATATTTAGGCAAACAAGTCATCATAAACAGGTTAAATGTTTATAAAGCAATACGAGTGCAATTTCTCATATCAAGCTTTCATAAAAAGGAGGATAAATGATTGTGTATTGTAATTTTTTAACTGATTGATACTGTTAATGCTAAACTACCTTATAATGTCTAATAGACAGGGCAGCCAGTCATTCATTGCAGGAATTAAGCCATGTAAGTCCTCGAGTTGCGTCCAAATGTTCCAAAATGAGATTATGACTGATCCTGCTGATCTGCACTATCCAATCAGGTCCTTTTCATAACGCAATACTAAAATAACAGGAACTGAACCAAACTGAATCGGGACAGCCTAATGTTACTGAATCGGGACAGTCATCAAATGTTACTGCTTGGAATGTGCAATGTGAACAACAATAGTCTGGTCCAGCGCAGTTCACTTTAGTTCAGTACTGCAGTGTGAAAAGGAGCATGACTAGAGTAGAGTAGTTCACTTCTGCAATACTGAGCAGGTCGTTCAAATCCAACCCAACCCTTTTACATAAGTAGCTAACTTACACAAGTCCACGGTCTAATTTATAATATGCATAACAGATGGTCATTCACAGAGAAACGTGTAGCAGTGGTGTATGTCTGAGTGTCTGTGTAGGCTCTTTCACCAGTGCTTTTCAACTCGGGTCAAGCGGAATGGTCAGCAAATTGCTTTTAAATTGACTCCATGGCCTATTCAGTAAACTAAGGGAATTTGACATGGGATTGGCTCTTCCTGTTGTATCCACATAATGAATCCCTCTGTCCAATCCTTTCCCACCTCATCCTAAGGGCATTTTCTTATTGGTCGACCTCATAGATTTGCAGCGTCTCCTATTGGTCCCCGCCACCCATCACTCTCTTCAGTCTGCCCCCTTGTCGCTTTGGGGCCTCTCTCCTATTGGCTCTACAACTTGCCTCTTCTTTTCTATTGGTCATTGTCATACTTTTGCAGCGCATCCTCCAGTTTCGCCGTGATCTTTTGGAAGAAGCTGATTTGCTGTTGGAGGTGATGTTGCATCTGGGCGCGGAAGTCTCGAACGCGGGTGCGGTGGAAGTACTGGATCTCTGCTAGGGTGGCGCAGGAAATGATGTTGCAGCGCTCGTTGATGTCCCCCTCCCCTTCCTGCTTAAGACACTCCTTGACTTTGGTCAGTGCACCTAAGAAGGGGGGGGGAGAGAGAGAGAGAGAGAGAGAGACTGTTACTCATGTCAGAGCTGCCTTTTAGTCATTTGTGGCCAGACAGTTTACAGTTATATTCAAGGAAGTTTGTTCAAAGTTCACAGACTACGCAAGTAGCCCTTTTCGTCTGAGCAAGCAGTCTGACTGCGAGAGTAAAAGTTGCCGCAAATGCCCACTTATACCATGATATGTAGTGGCAATAAAGGAAATGATACTTAAAAGTTCAGCATTCAATTGGTGAAGTAAGACCTAGCTAAAGGCGAAAATCTCTCTTACATACACATTCACACAGCAGCATACACGGCAATGATGTGAAATTAACTTGGACTTTGCTCTTCTCAAGGCCAATGCGATTAAAGTGGTGTAAGCTGAACTATTGCACTGCTGGCCGGTGAGAAACGCATTCTACCGCGGAAGTCAGAGTTGCCTCCCCTACTTCAGGAGAGAAGACGGAAGGAAAGGGGGAGAAAATAAGAGGGAGGGAAAGAGGGAAGAAGGGAGGGAGTGAACCTAATCCGGAGACTGCGCCATTCCACATTCCAACATTCCCAGGGCAACACAGGACCAGGGGCCTCGGAATCTCAGCTCATTCAAATCAGATGTAGCCTTGTTTCAGAATCCCTGAACAATGGTTTTGAGCCTGATAGGTTAATGTAACCAAAGTAGACAAACTGTGCAAACGGCTATTATACAAGGAAAGTCACAGACGTAATTTCCGATTATTAGACTATAGCTGTTTGAGAGACTCACTTTGGAGAAACAAAGTTTGTGATGTTTTCACTCTTTGCAATCTGAATAGTTCCACGTCCTGTTTCTGAACTTGCAACACAAAGACTCAAGTTGAATCCATTTTATTCTTCGTACAAATTGTCCTCCTCTCCTTACCTCCTCAACTCAACAACAGTCGAAGATAAAGACACCGTCAAGGGTTTGAGGAACCCCTGGATCCCCTCCCATGCGGGTTAAAGGGGAAATGGAGGAGGACGCAGGGGGAACGGGTTCATAGAGACCATGGGGACACAGCCGCTAGCCCTAGCTCTCAGCTGTGATTGTAGTGTGCCAGACAACAGAACAGAGCCTTTGAAACGGTGCCTCAGCTTTTGGCTGACGTAAGGGGCTTTTTGCTCTGCCAGCAGCAGGCCCAGTCTCTGCACTGAACTAGAATGAGGAGCAGAGACACTGACTCCACCATCACGGCCCTGTCCAGCCTGGGCTGCCTGAAATGGCTGACTACTGGCTTCGACTCCTGTCACAAGGAAATGAAGAGATTCTGACCCTGTAGACGTTGTTTGCTGGCTATTAAAGAGCCCTTGGCTAAAGCCAACCAGGAAGGACCTTTGAAGTGCTTAGATGTGTCTTTTCTACTCATTCACTTTTTTTTTTTTTTTTTTTTGGTTTATGTTATTGTGCCTTGTGTTATGTTTGTGTGTCTTACATGATGTAAAGGTTTGCGTTGTATACATTACGAATGCCTTTGTTTGCTTTGAAAAAGCGCAAAGAATGCAAAACATGCGTGCCACGGTCTTTTCACATGAGCAATAAAATCCGTCGGTGTGAGATATTGTTGGTTTTACTTTCGACCCTCGCATGCATTACACACCCTGGCTGACCTATAACCAACCATCACACTGACACTAAATGCTGCTTTATGTAGGAGTGAGTGATTTTTGTGTGTGAAAGAAAGAGAGAAAAAAAGAGGGTGAGTTGAGGTCTGTCTTTGTGGGTATGTGTGCGTCTGTGCATGCGTCAAGCCTCGAGTATGGAACATTATGTGTCATAAGTCATGTCACACTCCAAAGAAATATCTGTGTGAGGACTTAACAGAATCATACGTTAATTTAGTTCACAGATAATAATTAAAACACTCTGAAATGTCTTATAGGATGCCAGCTAAATAAGAATTATTCAATATAATGCTCAGATTATATTTTGAATGTGTTCACAGCTATACATATATACAGTATATGTATATACAGTATATACGTATATGTATATGTATGAATGTATGTATGTATGTATATACAATTTATACTGCTATATACACTTTAGACTGCTCCGTTTCACCTCATTGTCCTCCATAACTGTTTGAAGCTCCATTTCTAATAAACAACATTTCTTCTTCCTTAATAAACAAAAATAAGAAATAAATGATACCTTTCTGCACATGGATGATGTCGGGGAAGTTGGAGAGATGTCCTTTATAGATGTCCAGCAGGTCAGAGATGGGGTCCAGATCCTGCCTGGGCTGCTCCGCAAAATACTCCCCGATGGTCTCGTAGGCCTCCCCGGTGTAGGCTATGGCCCGGTTCAGCCCGGACGAGTAGGTCTGCTGGTCCATCTCGAAAGCCTGGCCCAGGAGTCTGAATGACTGGCCCACCTTCTGGTATTCCTTCTTGAAGCCGGTGATCTGCTTCCGGGCAAACTCGTTGATGGTGGCGTTGACCACCAGACTGTTCTCGTCCATCTTTTTGGTGAATACCTTAAAGCCCTCGATCTTGCTCTCCACTTCCTGAAGGTCCAGTGGCACCGCTGGAGTGCTGGTGATGAAGAGAAGGATTATATTATAGTTTCTTTCGAATCTTTCCTAAAACCTGATTTATGAATTTTAGTGTTAATTAAGTGTTATCCAAATATAATATATCCATATGCATATAGTAGAATAAGTTATGATGAGCTTGTTTGATTAAAGTGGTTGTATTTTTAGTGTGCCTACTCTGGATAAAAGCCATGTAAAGGTACACAATGTGATAAAGCCTCTGTGTTATATAATACTGTGATGTGGAATGTCTTTTTTAAAACCTGTTCTATTGGATGTGCTTGTGAAAACTACATTTGAACTTTCCGTCGAGGGTTATTAAGGTGTGAAATGAGATTGAAAAATAACATTAAGCAGAGTTAATAGTTCTTCTGTGAAATCTCTACAAACACATATGTGCACAATAAGTGGCTTACTCCAATGGAAACAAAAAGTTAAGCCTCCCTTAACTGGCATGAATAATAAATGTATATTTTGTAGACAAATACACCACTCTACATTTTATCCCCTGTATCCAACAGGCCATGACACATACAAATCACTCATAGCTACATTGGCTCCATTATGGAGTGCTTGGCTCAAAGACACAACGGCAGCACCACAACCCTGTTTGTCAGTTACCTGATAGTGAGGAAAAAGTTGGCCCCAACCAGCTCGTCCCGCTCCGCCTTCCTCTTGCCCTGTTTCCAGGCCTTCTCGTCGTTGCTGCTGCACGTGAGGAAGTGCTGAAAGACGTCGCAGCGCGCCAACACAGGATGGCTGGTCATGTGATTCATCCACCAAATCAGACCCTTCCGCCGCTTGGAGATAAAGTCCTCCTCAAAGCGGCCCGTGGCCTGCTTCTCTGGAAGGTGGGGAACCGAGATGACCGGGAAGCGCTCCACCAGCCGGGCGTAGAGCCAGTCAAAGTGCTTGTACCTATAAGGGTCAGGAAAAGGAAGGGATGGACATAGGGAGCAATAGTGTTGGTATAGAGGAATTGGGTTAACCATTCGGGGTAATGTCTATGAACAGAGAATCAATCCACTGTTTACATCTTGCATTTAGGCCTTAAGTTAGATGACTATTATTAGGCTTATCTGGAGGCCCATACCTGCGGTTGACCTGGGTCTGGGTGTGGGACGGAGTGAGGCCATAAGACATGTAGCTCTTCATGCCTTTAAACTTTGTCTGCTTGGTGGGATCATCGATAGTGCAGGTGAAGGGATAAGGATCTTCCTGCCATTCTGGTCCATGCAGCCCCATCACAACACATATTTTGTCCCCATCCTTTACAAAAGCAGAGGCATTTCCGAGCAAGAATGCCTCACCCCCAGATTTGACAAATGTTGAGAACCTGTTGAGGTTTCTACCCACTGTGGCAGAACTCTTGGCCTGCTGTTGCGCGCTACTGCGCCTCCCTGGCAGGGAAGTTGTCACTGTGTATCCTGAAGGTGCGCTACCGATAGTTGAGGATTGTCCATCACCAACAGTCGAGTTGTCATCCCAGTCATCGTCCCAGTCGTCGTCGCTGCCTTGGCTGGTCTGGTAGTTGTGGCGGGGGGGAGGCGCGGAAGAGGCCGAATGGGTGGGGGTCGGAAGTTTGATAGCGATGTTCAAAGCTTGAGACTGGGGGAGAGACGATGAGTCATATCGTCCCAATTCTGAGTTAGGATGAGAATCGTTTGCCGATGATATTCCATTGTTATTGTTCGAGGCAACAGAATCCGATTCGTTTTTAAGTATGTCCACGTAGGAGGCTGGGAACAGACCCGTTTCTCCCCGGCTGTTCATCCCCTCAAGCCAGCCATCAAACTCTTCCTCACTATACAAAGTTACTAGTTCATTTTCCGTTATGGATATCTCCCCTGGGTTTTCCGAATTAAAATCGTACAACACTTTCGCCTTTAAAGCCATAGTTGATAAACAAAAAGAGGACACACCAAAACTTTTTTCGTCCAGATAAGCAGTTTTACAGTGTAAAAGCAGAAACCATTGTATCACTTGTATTCGTCACCCAACTCCTGATCTCTTTGGAGGTTCTGAAATTTCATCCAGAAAGCTTCCAAATAGCAACTCCTAACAAAAAAAGTGTGGTAATATACAGTTATTATCACGTAGATCGCTTGATAGTTTCTTATTTAGCCGAGAAAGATGAGGTAAAGTCCTATTCCAGCTGCAACAAGCTTGTAACACCGCCAGCCCTAACACGTAACATAAAGTGAGTAATAGAGGGTGGGGCTAGAATGCTGCAAGGCCATACCACATTCAACAAGTACGCAAGTTCACAGTCTCAAGACCCAGAAGAGAACTAGGACATGTTTTGTCAAGTTTAATAACATGACCTTAACCAAAAATGTTGCAAGTCATTACAATGTATAGATACTGCTTAATAGTTCGAGCTCTTATTTTACACTCTAATTTAACGCACACAACCCTTTTCGGTCTTTGCATAACCAAATTATTTTGTCCAGTCGTTTGGTACAGTTCCGAGTACAGTTCACACTAATGTATCAACTTATTTGCATCGGACTATGTAACGGTAATTATTTATGAAGATCATTTGGATAGAACAGTTGCACTGATGTTTATTAACCATTAGAGGTCAGTGTTCACACATTAACAGATTGATACATTAAACAGATTTTACTATAACAAGGGACTGACTACCAAAATACTCCGATTGACCTGTACTTCTTTCCTTTTTCAGCAATTTAAAATTATATAGTTGTAAGAAACTTGCGTTTTGCTAGTGGATATTTTCTACTGTATCTTATTTTTATGTTTTATTTCATAGTTGAAGATGTACGCTGTGGTTAACAAAATAACTTTTTTTGGTTTGAGCTGTACATACATTTTTTTCCTATGATTGGTGAATATAATAGGCTATGAACCCAAAATGCCGTCCATACATGGGCACAGTGTTTATTATTTTAGAATCTCATGTCCACAAGATGTGGAAATGTGTTCACTACAAGATCGCAAACTTGGGACTACTTCCGGTTGTGTGCTTTGCTCAAGCTCGGAAAGTAAGCAACATTTTTTAAAATCACATGGTTTTTAAATAACATAAAGAGTAAAACTGTACGGCCGTGACCAATTATTGAACTTTTTATGGAATACATTAAAAATAGCACTAATGTTTGTAGAATGCAAAGAACGTAGTAGGAAATCGCACTTTCTCTAATATCTTTGATGACGCTACGTGACGCCTGAGAGGGCTTCCCATATTTCCTGCAACACTGTAGCTAGCGCCCATGTATTGTACAGTGTTCCTTTAGCTAGGCTACAGCAAAACTCAGATTTTTTAAAGCCAATCAAGAACTTCGGTTCAACAACTTTAGAGCAGACTGACTGCTAAGCACAAGAACGAGAAGCTAGATTTTTACGGTTGTATATATCGCCTCGAAAGAAAGTGGATTATTCAAAGATTTTTTTAAACACATGAGAAGCCTGGCTTTCGAAAATCTCACATTTACAGTGGTGTTATCAGATTAAACGGTAGTTTTTTTTGTGAGCAAACACGGGAGTAATAAATATGCGACTTCTTTAATGTGCCCACAAATTTTTTGATCAGTGGTGAACAAAAGGTATTCCCTTGGGCTTATTTTTGGGAGGACTGAGGAGAACATTCGTGTCATATGATGAATTACCTGGTATGGCATTTTCCTTCTTACAGGTGTAGATAAGGGCCTAATGGCTAATTCTTACCAATGATGAAGAACAGTTATAATTTGTTGTACAAGTAAATCACATTATATATGTTTGACATGTTCTGTTAGACCATATTGTTGTGTTTTTGACAGCTGAACTATTAACTGCTGCTTAGTGCACAGCTACTCGTTGTTGTGCATAGTGAGTAAAAACAAAGCTGGTCGTGTCAGCATACAAAATGTCACTCTATCTATCGTTATTGTCATTGTGGACAAAGGGGCTATTTCACAAATCCGATTGAGCAGCTATAGCCTTCGCTGCCTGCTACCTTATTCACTGACTCCGTCCAAGGCTGTCATTGTGCAAGTTTTCATGGTCTATTCGGCAAAACTAACTGTCATACTTGTCTGTTATTTGTTAGTCTGTTTTATTTCAAAGTATTTTTCCCAGGCAGTAATTTACAAGAACTCTCATATAATTACATTCAAACCACTATTCTGTTTAAACACAGTGGAAAACAATGTTAGATGTCTCCATACTTGCATGGTTGCTAGCTCGTTTATCAGGAAATGTCAGACCCATAGGTATCCCCCTTAGGAGATGTTTGTTATGTAACCCAGTCTAAGACACAAGACAAGGGGTGGGTTTGTAGTGGGGGATGGGCTGGTGAAGCCTGTTTGTGAGTTTCTTTTTCAACATGTCCAAGTCAGTACTGTTCACCTCCTGGCCTGCTCACAAGTGCCTCTCAGTTGATGTTGTTTGTATTTGGTAACACTGGTAATTGACTTTCCGGGATTGCACCATGTATTAGTTTGTCGCGTAATACATTTGTTCTTTTATTGTCATTGTGTTATCCTCACATATTGTAATAATTCCCATGGGTGAACATTGTTTTCGTAACACTTTCACATTGAGTTTTTTTATTTTTATCAATGGCTGTTTGTGACAGGCTAAAATAAGCTTGGGTGGTCCTCTGTACTGCCTGGCTTTTTCCATTGTGATGGAACGGGACACTTACTGTAATAGTGTAATAGGATGGAGCCCAAATGTTACTGTAAGACGTGTGTCGTGATGAAGCACTTCCTCAAGCGGCCTGAGAATAGCAGCCACAGAAACAGGGTTCGTGGATGGAGACCAGGGAGAAGAAGGAACCTTATCAAGTTTCTAGAGACCTTTTGACTGGAACTGGTCTCAGCTAATAAAAACCTTTGTTAGGCACATCATATAGCCTGACTAATATACCATACTCCCACTCCCATGGTTTGGCACACACACACACACACGTGACATACTATCTGCTTCTTTATCTACTCTGAGAGTCCATATATTTCTAGAGTCAGTCTCATTGTCAAGCACGGCTTGCCTTCTTTTAGTGGTGTGTGTTCATTTGTAAAGTTGGTGTGTGCTAAAGTGTATGCACCAATATCTTATATAAAAATGGCTTAGTCAGACAAGCAAACCGTTAATTGAAAGACTAGGTTGTAGGCTAGGCCTAGTCTACGTTGGGTCTTGTTTTTTTTCCATAGACTTGGCCCTTTTAGCTGGAGTGGATATTTCTATCCCTTTCTGGAGTTTTTCAGCTGGAGTTTAACTTTATTCTACATCAACCAGAAACATAATTCACACCAGGCGGGCCTGTGTTTTGATCAGTCTCTGAGTGTAAATTATCATCTAGGTACAGCAACATACTTTTTTTCTCAAAGCTCACTTAATTAAATCCTATTTGCATTGCAGATCACCACTGATCATTTTATTATAAAGACTACTGGATACATTTAGAATTAGATTGTCACAGGAACCTGATCCGTGCAATATTAGGGTCCTGACTGGATATTCTGGCTAAGTAGAGTACATGGGCTCCCAAGCTGAACAGAACTGCTTCCTGCTAATGAAGTTAAATTTACAAGAGATCTTCTTTCCGAAGCAAACTAGAGGCTAAATGGAGCGGCCACTACACTCTGGTTTTGTACCCATTCTTATTGACTCATGGGCTGGTCGTCTTTAAAATCCGTAGACCTGGTGATACTAAGAGACCTTATATGTGGGCCAGCCTTTTTCAGTGATAAGGCTGATGTGATTCTACCGGTGTGTCCGTAGGCAGCGGACTGCTATTGAGGTGAGCAAAGTTCACAGAGACTGTTATACTATTGGGTCACATTTCCCCCTTGGATTATTGCTAAATTGATCATTTTGTCATCTTATCCTGCGTGTTTAAAAGAAAATGTCACTGCGTCCAACCTGATCGCCACAGCGTGAAGTCAAGTTCCCAGGTTCTGTTCTGTACTGTTGAGCAGAGCCTGGCCAGGCCGAGCAAGGCCACTGCAGGCCACAGCAGAGCCGGTCTTTTGAAGGGAAAAAGCAGCAGGACTCTGAGGATGTGGTCAGACTGCAGAGGAAAGGGCTGGAACTAGAGTCACCGCTGGTCTAAGTTGTGGTCGCAGTGACGACTGGTGTGTGCGTGCATGTGTGGTTCTGAGATAGGAATGGTTTTGGGTGTGGAGTGTGTGTGTGTGTGTGTGTGCGTGTGTGTAGATAGGAAGTATTGGATGTCTCACTCAGTGTACGTTTGTGTATGTTGTGTTTGTCAGTCGGGGGGAGGGGGGGGTTGTTGAATATATGCGTGTGTGGTCTTGTGTGTGTGTTACTGTGTTTGTGTGTGTGAGAGAGAGTGTTGTGTAACATTTTTTAAAATGTTCAGAGAGCCCCAACTGCTTTCTCCAATATTGTAACAGACCACATCATTGTGTAACACTGGGTTCTGGAATATTCATGGGCGTAGATTTGCTCTCATAAATGTTCAACGTACTGTGAGCCCACATCTGTTCAGTGCGGGAGTTTAAGTGTGGTTCAATGTTCAGTGTTGTTCCAGGTTCAGACAGACTTCATGCAATATGCAGTTATCTCATCACTTACATTTAAAGTGACAAAACCTCTCATTAAAAATAAAAGCTTGTAAAAAGTTTTAAATACATTTGGTCAAAGGAATTGAGATTGCTGGTATCCTATCTCCTACCTTGGGGGAGTTTTAAGTTCATGTCAACGAACCTCTTGGGAAATCACATTATTCAAAGTTTACTATGTAGTACAAGTTAATAGCTTAATTGGGCTTTAATAGTATGCACTGCCTGTAGGCTGTGATACCTGTTTCCAAACCATACAATAATTCTGTAAAGATTAACAACAACTATGGGAGCCCACGCACACAGTCTGTCAGTAACAGCTGTCTGGAGTACCATGACCTTTCCCCCTTAAAGGGATACTTCAACGATTTTCTTCAACATGTTTAGGTTCAATTAAGTAAGTAAATTGAACAAGTTTGGGTCACAGGATCAATGTAAGTGAAATTCACGTTTCAGACCACCGGCTTTTAAATGGTTAATTCATATAATGCCCATAGAACATTGCACAAATCAAACTTAGAACCAGACAGCGCTCTCCCCTTGGCTGAAAACAGGTGTAGTTTAAAAAATATTCTGGAAAATTCTGCAATAGTCATTTTCTCAACTCGTTTGACATGCTGCTGTTTGATTGCTGAATGCTCAATGACCATACAATGTTTCAAATACAACATTGTCATCTGATGAAAAACATATCAAAAGATCGAAAATGGGTGAAGTATGACTTTGACCCAGAGTGAAGACAGACAGACTCTAAGCTGTTAGTAGTGGTGGGAATGTTAGAGATCCAGTTTTCTTGTTTTCTGATGTTTGCCTCTGGGACTACAGTAAATGTGGCACTTACTAATATTTACTGGGTACGGATTCAAATAAATAAATAAATAGTAATACACTTATTAAGTGTCATGAGAAAATTAAAATTGCTCCACTAAACCCAAGTCATTTTACCGTTCCTCAGGTTATCATTCAATGCTGTGAAGGTTACAAGCAACGAAGCTACAAACCAAACCCAAATACCGGCTAATCAAACTACATGAAAAGCAGGACTGATTAGCACACATAATAAGGCTATTATTAGCTTATTAGTCATTTGCTTTCCTAAATAGCAGAAATGTAAATTAACAAACCAAAAAAAGCCCTTGTATTAACGTTACTAATATACAGACAGCAAAGCCTTTTCTGCAGTTGTGTTCACAGGCTCTGAGTGTTGGTAGGAGCTGTGTTCAGTAGAACCTCCATCTGGGTGTTTGATGTTGGTGTGAAGGAGGGAGAGACCTGGTTTCAACCAGTCCACTAAAATTAAAAATAAAAGGCTTACTATCGAAACATTGCATAAGCTTCACTTGTACCTTCGCCAGACTTCACGCAGCCTCAAATAAAGCCTTTTTTAATATATATATATATCTATACACACAGAGACTAGACAGATGGAAGCGTTTGGGTTGGCCCTGCGGTTAGAGGTTTACCTGTCCTTGCGGCCTTGTGCCTCCGTGTCCGCCCCCACCACACTGACCGGCCTCTTCCTCTCCACTGTGCCACAGTCGTAGTCAAGGTGGTTGCCGGGCGCGGTCGGCATGGCGAACATACCCGACACATTGAACTCCACATCTGGGAAGAACAGAGAGAATCATGGGAAATGTGTGTCTCTGTGTGTATGGGTGGCAGCCTGTATGTATGGTACTTGTAGTTTTAACAGCAGACACTATGCTGTGCTGTGTCTAAGACAACAGTGGATGTAGTTTGCTACTGTGTGTATCAGCCGTTCTAGGAGAAACTTGTACAGGTACAGCAATGATCATTTTAAATAAAGCTGCTCAAAAACTTTAACGACACCAGTTATTTTTTTCTCCAGTTACCACGGTTACACACATTACCTTCAGGGAAGAACCAATCGGCATGCTGGATGATGGGTTCTATGATGGTTACCACGTGAACCGAGGTAGCTGCAGCCATCTCAGCCAGACTCCTATGGGGCACATTGACACAGATCACGTTAACGCTAACCCTTTGACTGACAGAGCACATGTTAATGCTAACCCTTTGACTGACAGATCACATGTTAACCCTGACCCTTTGACTGACAGATCACATGTTAACGCTAACCCTTTGACTGACAGATCACATGTTAACCCTAACCCTTTGACTGACAGATCACATGTTAACCCTAACCCTTTGACTGACAGATCACATGTTAACCCTTTGACTGACAGATCACATGTTAACCCTTCGACTGACATATCACATGTTAACCCTGCCTTTGAGTGACAGATCACATGTTAACCCTGCATTTGACTGACAGATCACATGTTAACCCTTTGACTGACAGATCACATGTTAACCCTTTGACTGACAGATCACATGTTAACCCTGCCTTTGACTGACAGATCACATGTTAACCCTTTGACTGACAGATCACATGTTAACCCTTTGACTGGGTTTCTCTCTCATTTACATAGCTGGACACATTGACCTCATGTTCCAGCATTGCCCCCCGTCTCTCTCCCTTTCTCTACCTTCCTCCCTCTCACTCCTCTCCCCCTCCTTTTCTCCCTCCCTCCCTTCCTCTATCTCTCCTTCCCCTCTCCCTATCTTCCATGCCCTCATCCCTCTCCTCCTTGTGTCTCACCCCCCCCCCCTCCCTCTCCTCTCCTCTCCTCTCATCTCTCTCTCCTTGTGTCTCACCCCTCCCTCCCTCTCTCTCTCCTCCCTGTGTCTCACCCCTCAGTCTTGGCCCACAGCAGGTTGGGTCCCAGGACGATGGCGATGTTGCTGGGGTTCATCTTGTTGACCTCGCTGTCCTGAGCCAGCTTAGCTAGGAACTTCACCAGGTACCTACAGTGTAGTGTACACACACATCTCTGTCTATTTGCAATACAGTTTTAATAGTTTGATATAAAGTATGATACACTCATTTGTAATAGCAGTGCATGTGACCTAAGGTAACTGTTGTCCTGGTGACACTCACAGGATATGATGTAAGATCATCACCGCTCGTTACAGACCAGATCAGTTTGTACAATCAACCTAAACCTGTTTACCTGATTTACATTTATTATTTTTATTTTTTATTATTTTGATGTGTATAAATATATATATATATATATATATATATATATATATATATATATATACACACACACACACACACACAAAAAACACAGTCACTTTTCCCACAAAATATAGTTGTGAAAAATGAAAATACAAAAAACGAAACAAACTCTTGAAGCTTAATTCAGGTATGACAGCAGACACGCAGTGATCAAAGGTCCGGTTTGTTTCCCTTGATAATTACAGTTCCTAAACATCAGGGGGGGTCAAAGGTCAGGTTTGTTTTCCTTGATAGTTTACAGTTCCTAAAGGTCAGGGGTTGAATGGTTAGGCTTGTTCCGTCTAGAATCTCCTGATAACCAAAGGCCCCAGAGGCCATGGGGGTCAAAGGTCAGGCTTGTTCCAGCGAGAACACCTTGATAACTGCAGACCCTAGAGGTCATGGGTCGCTCACTCACTCACTCACCTCAGGTTGGCTTTGTTGTTCTTTGGTAGCTGATCACACACCACCCACAGAGCCTGCAGTCGTTTGTCTGGGTCAGAGACACTGAGGACCAGGCAGAGACAGACTATTATTATCAAACTCTAATGAAATACAACTGACAGGCTATAATTATCTAACTCTAATGAAATACAACTGACAGACTATTATTATCGAACTCTAATGAAATACAACTAACAGTCATCAGATATTAATGACATTGTTGGGGGGGGGAAACTATCGCCTGTGTTTTCATGCTCTTGTGATTTTTTTAATATTTTTGAACAAATCACTTTTACATTTAAAAAAACGATTTGAGTGGGTGGGGCTTTGCTTATCAGCCGTTGTGTTTTATCATTAGCTGCTGAACAGCCTCACACAGACCAAGGCTTCCTGTCAGTTTCTCATGTAGTCCGCTTCAGAACTTTACATAGACACACGCCTTACTCTGAAGTCTATTATGTTTTGTTATGTTAATGGGTCGCTCGTTGTATTTATATATTTTATGTGTTTATACCTGTACAGCACTTTGGTCAATGTGTGCTGTTTTTAATTGTGCTATATAAATAAATTTGATTTGATTGATGATTTCATATTATCTTCATAACTCTCTACATAGCATCCTACGCTTATCTATGTTCTCCATCTATGACCTTCATAACTCTGTATAGTGTAGCATCCTACGCTTATCTACGTTCTCCGTCTATGACCTTCATAACTCTGTATAGTGTAGCATCCTACGCTTATCTATGTTCTCAGTCTATTACCTTCATAACTCTGTATAGTGTAGCATCCTACGCTTATCTACGTTCTCCGTCTATTACCTTCATAACATGGTACAGTGCAGCATCCTACACTTATCTATGTTCTCAGTCTATTACCTTCATAACTTGGTACAGTGGAGCATCCTACACTTCTCTATGTTCTCACAGACTCACTTTGAGGCCTGTATCCACTCATCATAGAACTGGTAGGTCATCAGAGGCTCTGGAAGTTCCCTCAGATAGGACTTGAGAGCTCCTGAAAAAGAAACACACCCACCACATAAAAACATATTTCTCATATCTGACATATTACTCAACTCCAGTGATGCGCTTAGAGGTTTTACGGAAAATTAAATTATACAAAAAAAAAAGATGATTATTTCAATTCAATTCAATGGTATCACTATCTCACTATTCTATTATGTATTTTGGAAAGCATGAGAAGAAAAGAACTATAAAAATGTATTGGGTCAAACAAGTTAATTTCTGTTGCTTAACTAAAAGCAATAAGTGATTTTTATTAATATAGAGACTGGTAACACAGGCTGTCTTTGATTTATGCCGTACAGAAATGCATGCAGGCGCTGGTGCCTAATGTGAACGGAACGTACCAGCGACAGCGTGGGGGTCCGAATAAAACTCCTCTAGCTGAGAAGTGGAACAGTCCAGAGCAGCCTTCAGCTTCTTCAGTTTGGAGGCCCCAGCTGCAATCCTGAATAGACCCTGACACACACACACACACACACACACACACACACACACACACACACACACACACACACACACACACACACACACAATAGATAAAACCCACACGAAAAGACAACACAAACAAACAC
>JAVQIZ010035783.1:0-16964 GCA_036023535.2 Galaxias brevipinnis
ACCTGAGGTGAATGTTAAATAAATGAACACCTGTTCACATGTCCAAACGATTGGAGTGGCGAAGATGGAGGAAAAGGTTTTTAAAATAAAATAGGGGGCTATGGGCCAAACTCTTTTCCCAGGGTTTTGCTTATGTAGCAGATATTGTCATTAGCTCCTTCATGGTATGCCAGGGGGCTTTAAAGAGCGTGGGCGAATCTCAACCTACAATTAATGGCAAATTACACAAGGTAATCAAAATGGAGCTGGGGGAACTGCTAGGGATCCTTTGGATAGTAAAGCCACTGGGAAACAGTTGAGACCTTAATGTCCTCTTAAAATCCTTAACCTGGTTACTAAGCGCTCAACAAGATCGTTGCGTGCGCACTCACACACAGACCTGCAAAGGTTGCACGCACAAAAAAAACCACAGCACGCAACACATGCAAGGTGACACATAACCACTCCAAAACAGACGATGTCGTGCCTGACTGAAATTAACCTTATCTCTTGGCTATCTCCTCCCACCATTCTTTTATCGGCACAGTACAAAGACAGGTAATATGTTACACTGGGTAGGAGAAACCTGGGCCGTGTCGATCCTCGTCCAATCAGGCAAGCGCTAACCACGGTAAAGTCAACTGCTCCTTGTCAAGCAACCTCGCGTCCAGAGAGCTAAACACAGGAGGAGGTGGGAGTTGCACTATGCACTGATTGCTTGGCGGCCATCCCCCCAGGTGTGCTTAAATATTTCTAGTGCTGCAACTGAACTCCCCTGCCTCTTCTATCAAACCATTTCAAGGAGTTCTGCCTTTCTCGCGTTCTCTCTCATTCTCTCTCCCTCTCTGTCATTCTCTCTCTCTTTCTCTTTATTTCTCTCGCCCTCGCAGACACACAAACACCCACACACCCAGTTTACAAAGTGGTGTGAACACACGCAATGTTCAACCTGCTAAACTAGGTAGCTAAGAGGAGCACTCAGCGGTAGTAAAATAAACTGAGCTGGAAGCAATTCTTCAAGCATGACAGGGAGAGCGACGGGCTGAAACCAATCGTGCTGGACGAAGGCCAAGTATGATTAGGGCTGGCCAGCGGCAGAAAGCACAGCAGGAAGGAAGGGTTTCATCAGCCTAAGAATCCTCACTCTGCTCAGTACCATACGAGGGGCTTTACCCCCCAGGCCCAATTCATCACCTCTTAACAACTTCATAAAGATGAATGCAGGCCAGTTGATTTCTAAGTTACACATGCAATGAATTAATAAAATATACTTAGCCCACTATACATACTGAACACACAGTTTTCTGCCTCTTCACTGCAAGCACGAGCCCAATGAGACTTTGACAGCAACCAAGCACTGCATGTAGAGAAGAACAATGGCATAACTTACATTACCAATGACCTTTACCCTTACCCTCCCCGCGCCACACACCCGTTTCCCCGTGTTGCAGTCGGAACACTACGCCAACAGCAACCTTTGTTATTTCTAGGAAGAACTCAAATTTTTTTTTGTTGTTGATTTAAACGTTTATAGTGCCCTGGCATAGATTCTAGGTCACCGGGGTTTGTTCCTGTTGGAAAGGTGCTGTTTATGTAAAGCTTCAGGGCGGCCCACTAATTACAGAGTAGAGAGGATGGGGATTAAGATGACAGCATTCAGACGAAGACCTACCCTTCCAGAAAGAGTAGGCTCAGCTTCAGCATTGCCACCCCCAGCGGCACCAAGAACCTGGCTGGCACTACTGGTCTATGCGGGAAATGAATAGAATAACTAACCCTCCTCGGGTCTCTGAGATAGGTTTGGCTTTAGGGAACACCTTTCTTTCAGTTGGTGGTGACGGTGTTGCTATCCTTCTTTTTATGTGTGCATGCACATTGTCTCTTAAGTGAGCCTTATCTGGCTGCCAAGTTGACAGTGTCAACACAACTCCCTCAATAGATTTGAATAGTTCTGACCATTCGATAGGGATATAGGACACTGCTCCTGCACGCCACTCACTTCTAAGCATTATGTAACACAATCCAAAGGTTGTAGCTGAGTAAGAGAGTGGCTCCTTTTTGCAGGGCCAGTGCATTCATGGTGCGGTGCAGGCGGCTCGACTTTGTTCAACGTTGTGCTACACAGAAAGAAAGTCGGTTCCCAGCTAGACAGCCTCTGACGAGGCTCCTCTGGCTTATTAGAGGGCAGTTAGACAAATGCAGGGATTTTTCATCACTCAAAAGAAAAACTATAGGCCTATGTAGTGGAAATTATTAACTTTATTCAAGTAACACATTATCATATCATATTCAACGTGAAATAACCAAACAGACATTACAGCATACAGTGCCAACTCTTAGTGCTGAAAATAAATTATTACTCCAAGGCAATTGGATGATAATAATTTTTACTCTGCATATATGTATTTTACCAATTTCCCCAATCATACCTGACTCGAAACATATACTGTAAAAAACAAACAATAAAACCCCATAAGATCACTTGGCACATTCCACTATTTGAGGGAAAAACAAACATAAGACTGTGAATGAATGGTGAGGTAGCCAGTTCCTGTAGGCTATGAGTACATGATGGGTGTGTCTGTCCTGAGGGAGATGACTGCAGTGATTACAGTAAGCGCCAGGCTGCCATGTAAGCAGGCAGCCTCCTCACCTCACCCTGCTCTCAATTGGGACCATGGGCCCATATCCGCCAATCTCAGAATGATGGGCTTGACTGAAATACCCAAAATGTGGGTCCTTTGTTTATTTTTGGGCCTATTTTTGGATTGGAACATAATGAGTCGTCCCTCTGCTTAAACCTATTTGCACAACAGTCTGATGCAAGGGATTCACAACATGATATAATACACCACATTATTCACTTGAATTTGAAGGGTTTCCTTTCACATGGACAGTGGCCTTTGCTGCTGAGGTCAGAAACAGTAATCTGTCAATACACAGGGTTGGTCTCCAAAATATTTTCAGAATGACATTATCATTCTGCTGTCCATTTATGTGACTGCTCCAAGACCATGCGCTAGTTAAATGGCAAATGCTAGGGTCAGTTTTCGAGAATCATGTGCCCTTGTCACATAGGACAATGTTTTACTCGGGTCTAAGTCTGTGTCTTGGTCCTGTTTGGTGCCACCTGTCAAACATAACTAATCTCTGTTTAACTGCCTTTCTCTACAGAAGTTAATTATGTGGTTCTCCTTTGACCTGGCCTCGAATGCCTCTCTACAGGTAAAGGACAGTCAGATCAGCAAGATAAGACATATCCGGTACATGATAATAATGACATCCTCTAGAAAAAGAGGATGTGTTGGCTTTCAGGAATGACGAGGCCTCATTATGTAACAGCGTAATTAGACTATTAGTTCATTTATTTCTGATCCCTATTTCCCTCTGTCAACTTTGTATTGGTTCAAAGACACCTGCATTGATTTTCGGTCAATATGTCCACTGATTCCAGTTCACAATATTTTATTCAATACAAGTCTTACATTTCCATAATATACTATCACTTTATAGGCTTTCACTTGTATCACATATTGAGTCATTGTGTCAAGCAAAAAATTATAATCGGACGCTTATGATATTTTAGGTAGCTCATTGAGAGTAGGACTCTGCACCGTTTACATACGCACTATACACAAATAAAACAAAACCAAAAAGAACCAAGATGAGAACAAAAAAAAACTGGAAAAACCTGGTGTTCAGCCCTAACCGTGCAAAGCTCTCACGCTAACCTTGAGAGAGAGAGAGAGAGAGAGAGGCAGGCACAGTCGCACGCGAGTGTCACTGTGACAGTTTGGGTTTTTAGGCTCTCACGCAAGACACACACTAGTCGGCAACTCTTTGCTGTGTAACTTTCACACTGCTAATGAAAAATCACCCATCAAACAAGGGCGTAGAGCTTGCAGCTAAAGTGAAAATAAAGATGATAAAGATGATTTACAGGTCAGCTCAACACTTGTACACAACACAATAATATTATGCAACAAAAAGAGGATGTGAATATTGCATGAAAGTTCTTATCATACAGCCACCAGTTCGAGTGAACTGTCTTAATTGATCCTTAATTTAACTTTTTTTATATATTTTCCAAGAGCGGATATAGAGGGGGGTGGCTCTGAGACATCATCGCTCACTGTTAAACCTTCTGGAGGTGTCGTGGGCTCAAATTAACAAAACATCCAGGATGGAGGGTGCCCACTTAAAAACCCCGATGACATATCTGCTTCCAACCCAAGTCCACACCAAGTAACATTTATGACTGGTAAGGACAACTACAGAAAGATACTTATGGTTGACAAAGCATGACTGATCAATTGATTGTGTAAATGTAGACCCAATGCTTTTCAGGAAGAAAAAAAAATCACCTTTGCTCAGATCAGCAAGATAACGTTTGATGAGGAGTTGGGCTTGAGTGACAACTTGCTGTGACAGTGTGTGAGAATAATCCACATGGGAGGGAAATGGGTTCATATGCAAGGTAAGACTTACAAAAGGAAAACATGATCAGTCAGCTGCAAACCCCTCCATGTCAAACAATCCAATCAAGAACAGGAAGGAAGTGCTGCAGCTAGGCCATGACTGATGCGAGCATAAGCACGGCGATCAACAAAGCTATGTACGTGACTTAACTTCTAGCCTTAGACTACCAGACATGGATGTTTTACAGAGCAGAATTAAACCCTCCACTTAGCCCTTGTAATGAGATTTATTTGGGAATAAAAGGCATTGCTTTAAGGGCATTCTACATATCATTTAGAAAGAAGCCTTTTTCTGCTTTCTGGTTTCCCATCCTCTAAAAACAATATATTGTTGATTAATTTACAAGCATTTTTTTATAAAAAGCCTTGACATTGCACAAGCAGTTGTCCCACCTTCCCTTATTTTCCTACTGGGTCTACTTCAGAGCATGGCATTGCGTGTGAAAGGGTCAGCCCCACCCGGCCACTCAGCACTTTGGCCTCATGTAGTTTGTGCATTAGATCCTTGGCCACCGGCCTAAGAGTTTGGAGATTAAAATAAAAGTCAAAGGTAAACAGAGCTTCCACAATTGATATCGCCTGGCTTTCCAAGAAACTGGGACAACACGGCTTCCTGTGGGGGGGCTTGTTTCCTGTGCCGTCGGAGTGAGTGAGGAGGGAGAGAGGGAGAACAGAAGTAAGGTACAGAAGCCAAGCCTTGCATAACCTCCACTTTTGGTGCAGACATAGCGAAGGGAGGGAGGGGGGGGTGGTAGGAGGAGGGGGAGGGGGGGGAGGGGGCTGAGTGTTTATTGATCTTAGTCACACACATATTGTAAAGAGGAACTTTGGTACAGGACTTTAGCACGCTATGGGAAAGGACACTAGTTCATGGGACAATGTACTACTACATATCTTGCAAAATGCATATTCATAATACAAATACAATTTCGTTTGCACATTTCAGGGAACTGATGGTTGGTTGTGTAGTTAAACCAACAGGACCTATATATATGCTATGTGGGATGTTAAAATTATGTCATTTCATTATTTTCTTAACGCCATGCATATATCTCTTGACATACACCTTTTTTTTAGATTAGATACAGTATTTTTTATCACTAAAACAGATTATGACCTTAAATAGCCCCAAAGCATATAACGGGCAATGCCAAAGGAGGGCAAGTAAGAGGAGGATTCAGATTACTTTCAATTTATGTTAACTGGAGTAATTACAAAAAATAACTGTATCATAGATGTAAGTGAAAAAATCTCATGTATGTCACAAAGTTATCGATGGTATAATTCATGTAATATTCAATACACTAGGGAGTGCTGGTGTGGTCGGGTTGCTCCAGCAACAGCAATATAGATGGACAATCTCATCAAAGACTTCTAGTACCCCACATTTATATCTGAACTTTCCTAAATAAGTTAGCGTCTTAATTGTCATTGCTGGACATGATTATGTCAGTGTCAGGTAAGTCTTGAACTAATGAGACAGAAAGTTATTAGCCTCATTACTTACTTGTATTGATGGGACATGAAGGGCAGCAAAATCTTGAAACGGGGGTGGCAGTGGCCTTTTGGCTAGAGCTACTGCATGGACACTATTTTGACTTTGAGGATGACAGGAGGTGAAAAGTCAAGGGAACAATCGTTGCTGAGGTACTGAATGCTAGCTGGCATCAAATAGCAGATTCTGTCCTTTAGCAAGTCACTTATCTCCTGAACTGTTTCAGTGGACAATACTTTACTCAGAGCTGTCCACAAGAGTTCAACAGGCTCGGAACAACATTTGCTGCATGGGTCCTAGCATCACTAATTTAGCTATTATTTTTGACTCTGTCGTTTGGCTCCTGTCCAAGAAATTATATTTTTTTCCACACACTAATTTGCATAACTCTTATTTCTTACACTCTACACCTTATTAAATAAAGTTAGTATGAATGGCACCTTTTGCTTTTCTGTGCGCTTTTTCCCTGTGCCTACTAAATAAAGCTTTTCTGTGGCCTTCAAAATGTCATAATTGTTTAGAGGTTTCAGGCAAATTGTAAATTAGAATTGGTGACCTAGATCACGTAAAGTTGTGACTACATTATACAAAGTTGTGCATGCTTTACAAACAAAACTCCCAATCCTTGTTAGAAAACATAATTTTGGTTTATTTCTTGTGATTTACAAAAACAATGTAGTATGAACTGCAGAACAGTAGTATGAACAAGTGTATAAAAGTCCTTCATTTAACCTAAAAGTAAATTAGAAAGTCGAATACAAAATATAACATTTAAAGCCATTACCTATTTCAAAAGGTTATAGCCCCCACACAAAGAAAACTAAGAATTGATGGAGAATTGTATCGCTTTGAAATTGGGAAAGCCCAAATGGGAAAGTTACATTATTTTGGGATTTGTATATTTTAATCACATGACAGCACCACAATTATCAGTTTACAAATTTTTTTTAAAGTACAAACAGTTAAATACCCGGTATAGACATTTCTACACACACATCACATTTTGGGATACATACAGCTTTAGTGTCTTACGTATATTTACATTTGACATCTTCATCCCTGGAATTAGCTTTGATTTTGTAAAAGCAGAACACTGTCATGGTTCTTTGACCACCGAAAATGCCTCAGCTTTAGAGGAAGTTGCTTATTGATCAGAGCCTGTATCATTCCCAGCATGGAATATTTTAAATTCACAGCCCTGATAATTCTTGAGTACACCCCAGTGTGTGATCTAATACACAAGCTAGAACTGGGGGAGGGGGGGTTAAGCAGTTTTACCGGCAGGTATAATGAGATTGACAGCCCGTTTTGTTGTAGACACAGCTACTCAATATACGATTCAACTCATTCGCCATCTGTCAACATGCCCATCTCATATTAACGGTGCATAGATTCTACATTTTCTATCCATTTTTGCTATTTCAGTGGCCTTTTCCCATATCAGATGGAGTCTCTGATTCTTTGTTAATGAAAGTTACAACTCACTGATACAAAACTAGACTTAAAACATAAGTCACTTATTTTGGGACACTTATGGACTTCACTCCTGCACACATTCTCGCATGCTGGCTCGCAGCTGGCACCTTTTGTGTTTCATGGTGAGACCATACTCTGGAGTCATGTCCAGTGGCTGTCCAGGAATCCCGTAGAATTGTATCTTCTGAAGCAGAATAGCCAGGAAAAGGAAGACTTCATTCCGTGCAATGGCCTCACCAATGCAGCGTCGCTTGCCCAGGCCAAAGACGAGTACTTTCTCCCCCTCTAACTTATTGACTTCAGAGCCATCAGCACTAAGGAAGCGGTCTAGGTTGAAGCATGAAGGGTCCTTCCACAACTCACTGAAATGAATGAAGGATGCGAAAAAAAAGATCACAAGGAGTTGTACAACAAAAGCTTCAAAGCTTCACACAAATCAAAGTCCTACTTACGGGTCATGATTGACCTGCCACTGGTTGATGAAGACACAGGTGTTCTTTGGGATGTAGTAGCCATTGACTGAGGTGTCTCGTGTGGCACTAAATAGAAAAAGTAATTAATTGATGCTATTTATTTACATGATACCCTATACAACTTCAGTTTTGGCCAGATGAAACTCACCAGTGTGGGATGGTAAATGGGAGGAAGGATGAGTGACGGAAGATCTCTAGGATAAATGCCTCCAGAAGTGGCAAGTTGGATTTGTCAGCGAGGCGAGGAGTACGATTCATTCCTACCTTGTTCTCTGTAGGGAGGGAAAGCACATTATAGCACTGTTCGATGTTTCTGTTGTGGTTTGTGTGTATGTGTGTTTATGTATCTTTGCATGTGTGCGTACGTATTCAGGCACTGATTCACTCACTTATTTCTTGATAAAGCCTTTCCTGCGTCTCTGGATAAGCCACTAAATACAGAACTGCCCAGGAAAGAGCAGTGCTGACTGTGTCGAACCCTAGGAAGGAAAGAAAGCTTGCACTCAACCAGAAGTATTGAACTGCCTGTTTTATATTGATGATAGTTGAGGCTCCACATTATTGAGAAATGACTAATTTAACTCACCTGCCCCAAAAAGGTCATTAACAATGCCGACAATCTTCTCATCAGACACTTGGACATTACAGTTCTCGTCCAATTTCCTATCCTCGCAGTGATCAATAAGAGAGTCAGTGATATCACGTATATTGTCCTGAAAAGAGACAAATTAGTTGTTGTTTAAATGACAACAGTAACACCAATTTGAAATAAACTTCTATGGCATTAAGCATGACGATTCAATATAGTATCTACCTTGTTGTAAGTGGTGTAGTGCTCAGTGACAATCTTTTTCACAAAATTGGTGAAACGGGCATTGATATCCAAAAACCTGCTCATGGTGCGGCTGGGCAGGAAACGAAGGAAAGGAATGAAGTCTGCAGGATTGCCACTGCCAACCACTTGTCCAAACTCATCGCTCATGTTCACAAGGCTCAACAGCTCTTGATCATCATGGTCGTATCGTCGACCGAAGCACATTCCACAGATGACATTTGCAACAGACACAACAATGTGACGGAAGGGGTCAAAGCTGCCATCAGCATTCATGACAGAGTTCAGTTGTTTCAGCAGGTAACCCCCCTCTTTGCAAATGTGCTCTTCCAGCATACATGAGTACTCCGGGGTTGTGCCCTCAAGGGTGGAAAAGGAGCGTAGGGCACTCAAGGCCAACTTACGGCGAGCGCGCCACACACCAGCTTGGTCAGTGCTGAAGGCAAGGCTCTTGCCTTCGCTGATGAATTGGAAAGTGTACAGGTCTGGCCTACCAGCAAAGTCATCCCCCTGCTTGATAAGAGCCTGGCGTACTGTTTCACCGCCACAGAGGACGACTACAGGCCGCATGCCGATCTGTATCTGAAAGACTGGGCCGTAACGCTTGCTCATAGCACCCAAGGTGAGATGGGGGTTGCTGCCCATTTCCAGCACGTTTCCAATAATAGGCAGAGGCTTTGGTCCTGGGAGTCTACGCAGACCCTCAGGGAGATCCGTGTAAAGGTATTTCAGAACGAGATACACCAAACATAGGGTTATCATGGCCACTAAGCCTTCTGAAGCTGACACTGAGCCAATCAAAGGTAGTATCATTAGAGCCATTTTTATAACTCCTTTTTCTAGATTTCCCCTAAAATAGAGAAAAGTGTTTTTAGACCATTGAAGAGAGGTACAGAAATTCAGCATCTGAAAAGTGTCATAAGTCATTTAATAATTAAATCTGCAGCAATGATTTATGTTGCTGCATTTTGCATGATATACATAAAGGATCCTAACACGGCTATATACTTGAGCAGGATGATTAGAGAACTACTTTTTGAACTAGAAGTCTAGTCTAAATAGGCAATCAGATATGGGAAATAGTTGACTGTAATCTTACTGGAATTTTGAAATCATATTCACATATTCTATATATATGTATATTTTTTATGAATAAGCAATATTTAGTCAATCCGGTTTGTCATATGAATAGTAGGTAGGCAGTATATATTTTTGAAAATAAATATCTTACCTTAGACTAAGACAAACGCAGTGACTGAATATTGACCAACGGTGAAGCAGGCTTCTGAAGGGATGCTTGTCGTCTGACTTGATTAGCCAACTTGTGGTGTGTACGATTTAAGAATGGCACTTCATTTATAGTGCGCAGCACAGCCTCATTGGCTGAGGATAGTGACGTATTACCTCCTCTATTTTGCAAACGAGCGGCACTCTCTGAGGAGGAATATTAATGGTACACTACACTAGTTAAGGATGCAGCGAACAATGTGGATTTAAAGGTTGTACCCTATATTTTACAGTATATAAAACACCAAAAGGCAGAATTTGAAAACCTGAGATCTGCCTTTTCTGCATAGCCTGTCATTTGTTGTGGATCATATTAAGAGGTATAGCGGTAGGGACATTTTACTGGAGAAGTTACCTGTGCTGATTCCATTGATTCAACCGATTAAAACGGTTTTTAATATGTGAATAAGTGATTAGGATAGCTTAGGGTTATTATCGCACATGCTTCATGAACCTCAAGATATTCATTTTAAATGTAAGAATTTGGTCAATTTAATTTGGCAATCTTTTGTTTACGTACATTTTTACATGAATCTCTAAATGCATAAGGTAACTATAATATTTTGGTCCTGGGTCTTAAGTGAATAATCGATGTTGTTTATGCCCTTAAATCATTCCCATTTCACATCACTTAATGATATTGTTTAATCAATATCTTGCGCGAATACAGAGATCAAATATCTTGATTTTATTGTTTCGCATTAGTCCTGCAATGATAGGGATGGTGTTGGAGACCAACGTTTTAAATTGTATTTCAAGTGTATTGTAATGCCTAACCAAAAGCAAAGGTAAGCTGGAACGAAACATTTTTGTCGTATGAAATTCACAATATCCAATTTCTTCAATACTAAACTTCACTGACGAATCACTTGGCACAAAATGATGTACTCCTCACATTGCGGTGGGTACCATGCAATAGCCTATAATGTGTCAATTTGTCTTATCGTATATTATTTATATGTCTTATCGCTTATTATTTCTTAAGCCGATATTGTTTTGGTATAGTTCGCTTAGCTTGTGCTATTCTGTGACAATTTGAACGATAATTTAACCACATTGAACTAAAGTTCAAACTTGTTTTATTTAATTTTGGAATTTTTTTTCACCATGAGTCTCAAGCGTCTCAAGTCTTGAAGAAGTACAATCTCAAGACTGAGATGACAGTTTTATAAAACCTACTCAACCTTTAAACTATTTATATGCATATAAAAAAGGATGTGTGCCAAAAAATATTAGTCTACACAATCAAAGCTTTGAAGCAACATTCAGTAGAATAATTTGCAACACATTGTTTGAGGCACAAGACAAACGTTTTATTGTGGTAATTTAGTGGACTGTAGAGTTTTTTGTGAAATTGAAAACTTTCTTTTTTCGAAAACTATAAAAAATAGAAAGTAAAAAAAAAAAAAAGAGTAAACAAGCATCGCGTGCGTGCACCTGTTGGAGCTTGAGTTAAAGATTGACGAAGTTGCGTGAGAGCAGTTTGACATTGCAGCCCTATAGCTTTTCCCAACCTTTCAGATGCTGCTGGGGTTGGGGGTTGCGTGGGGAGTCTGTCAGCATTATTTGATGGTTTGGATAAAGGGTAAGAGTTCATTACCCTTGTTGAACATGTCCGTTTCTCTTCTACGTGTTACCTGATAAATAAAAACGTTGTTTGGAATAACATAGATTATGCATATACCTGCAGGCTAAAACAGCACATAGGCTACTTCCAATAAAACCTCAAATCAGCGACACCCCAGACAAGCCATTCACTAATAAAAACAGACGTCTATAAGCTATCGGATACGGTGAGGGCGCAGTCCAAATCTGATCCATCGGCTACATGCAGGTCTTTCACAGTATCGATTAAGCCTAACAGGCTTATTGACTGCATACTATTTGTATGCATCTAGCAGTTTATTAGTCCTAAATGAGTTAAAGAAAATCATCTTAATTATTGGACGCTCTTTTTAGGCTTTTGGCTACACATGTCAAAGATAAAAGCCTAATTAAGCTATACGTAACAATTAAAACAATATAGTAAATATGTAGATTTCTCATTGGACTAGGTTTATTTTTGATTTGGTCACGTTAGGATTGTGTAAGCTGCAACGCATTCGAATTGTTTGCGGGTCTTCGGACTCGCTTGTAGTCCTCTCGCCGTGCCCCTCACCATTGCAACCTCAGGTCCTGCAGTTCGCGTGAGAAAGCGGAGCTCCCGCACAGAGGGGTGGGCTTGGTCTTCGGGACAATCCTAAATCTGCTTGGTCAGTCACGCGAAGGCAGCAGCTACTGGAGAGACACAAGGGTCTTAAACTCTCGGAACAAAGAGCGCAGGACGTGAGATTTTTTTTCTTGGGCAGAGGTGCACATATTTGCGCGCTATAGCTTCTGTAAATGCGAGGATCTTGAGCTTTGGAGTCATGCAATCTGCCACTCAGGCTTCCATGTAAGCGCTGGGTTGAAAACTGCTTAAATCCACCAAACAGTTTGCCCTGTCAGGGCAGTCGGGGTAACTTCTAACATAATGACTAGGATAGGCTTCATGAAGTTACCAACTTACTGAATATTGACTTTCTAACTTTAACGGATTTTAGAAAATGCCTTTCACTTAAAAAAAACCCCCATAAATTCACCAGAATTAAACATAACAATGTGTTATTGTTTTGTATAGCCACTTGTTTATCCTGAGCAATTCTATACAATATAAATATATACTTGTTTTTCTAAATCAGAAATAAACAGTGGGAATACATTAAATGTGTGATGTTCTTTGTTTTGAAGGAGATCGATGCTCTGCGTGTGCTCTGACCGGTCACTCTCTACTTATTCTGACACCTTTACACATGATACCTTTCGACTCGGAAAAACGCACCCAGTCTCCAGTAGCCATTAGTAAAAAGCAACGCACAAAATGGTAAACATAATATTATTAAATTAATCGTTTATCAATAATGATTAGCCATAGTGTAAAAATAAAAATGTCCATTCCTATAAGAGAGATATGTAAATGTATACAATTCTTTAGTCGGTTTAGAGGAAGTTTGAGACGTAAAGTCCGTTATTTGTCATCTGGATTATTTATGCAAGACTATGGCATTCTAGAAACTTTGTTGAAAAAAAAAATTTAAGTAAAAAAGTGTTAGAAAGTATGAAATCCAACACTTTCAATGGCATCTTGGTTGAGGTGGATAAACTTTGTTTTATGCTGCATGGGTTGTGGTATATACCCGAGCGTGAGAATCAATAGAAAACGGGATTGTCAGAAGTATCAAGATTAGCTGAATAGCTCTCGTTATCTTCCCTCGACACGCAATAGTTACATTGCTCCCTATGGGTTAGAACGGGAAGGGTGCACAGTGGCTGAGGGAGGGGGATTTAGGGGGGCAATTGTATCACGTTCTCCTCGTGGACAGAAGCGAATACCAGATTAGTAACTGAGCTAGCACTCCTCAACTCTAACCCCCCCCCCCCCCCCCCACCTAGTGTTCGGCTCTGCGGGAGCAACAATAGTTGCGTGCAGAAATATCTCGGTCATCCATCTTTCTGTCACCTCTCTCTCTATTCCAGCACGAAGAAGAGGCTACGCTATGCTGCCTTTTCGCTGACTCGATTTGTAGGAAAGTAGAGGGGACAAAAAGAATATTGAATTACTAAAGGTGTGTCAAAAGATAATGAAAGAAGATATGGATATGTATAAGCTTAACACGCGAGACGAACGCTGCGTTAGACAAATTAACCTAGCTGACCCTCTGCCTCTCCTTTTCATGAAACGCAAGGCAAAGGGTTAATCATTGTGCCACTACCCCGGCATCGCGTGCAGACTCTGTTTGCTCGGACCGTGCCAAGGGTCGTGAGGTTGGGTACAGAAAGAGCATAGGAAGGCATCGGCCAGCCCCCGGATCACTCGTTTTATCAAAACAATTACCAAACGGGATTTTATTAGCTCTATGATTTAGGCGGAACTCGTTGGTTTCACAGTGCTCATTGTTTGCCTTGTTTGAAGACATAAAAACAAGCAGTAATATAAAAAAACATTTTTTGTTTAATAAAGGTAACGTTTTTGGAAAAGCCACATTATGTGATAAAATATTATTAATAATAAAGATATGATAATACTAATAATTGTTTTTACATAATGCTTGCTTACAGTGTAGATGGTAGTTAGAATCATTTGGCCTACTCTGGGTATGCTACAAAATAAGAATTATAGATAAGTCTGATTGAGTTTTGATAATTCTTGTTTTTAATAGTCTCGTTCAGAGTGGTACAAATGCAAAAGTCTAAATCATGATGTATAATCTCACTCATGCTTACCATCTGCATTAATATTGTAATGTGTGATGGTTGTTATATGGGTTCCCGCTTTGGCTGTCCCTTGTCTTTTCTATAAAACGTAAGGAATTGTTTGCTTTATATTTTCGTTTGAGTTCTATATATTTGTATCTTTTATTTACTTTATTTCTGACAGTTACTAACCCTCCATCATGCAGGTACATGCACAGTACAGCAGACAACATTGTTTGCTCGGCTTCATCTCCTCATCAGTTTTATTCACCATCAGTTAATCATTTGTATATGCCAGCATGCAGACACACTGGATTCAGTACACGCAAATGGAGAACAGAGGCCAGACGACCTAATAGGTGCTAGCGACCTACCCCCGGACAATGGGGTGCTTTGCACTGCTTCTGCTCCTTTGTGCAAGGATGATTGCACCTGATCATATGCACAGTGAACAGCTTCAAACGGGTTCAGTTTAATGCAACAAAGAGAGGGTGAGAGATAAAAGGGAGAGCTAAAGGAAGCAGTGTTGGCTGCGGTGTCCTGGCCTGTGTGATAAAGGAAGGCGTAATCCACTGGTCTGTGAGCCTACACCACTTCACAAGGCAGAAGATGAAACATGCTGGTCACAGCAAAGAACTATACTGAGAGTACACATCACCACAGGTATGTGCCACATATGGCCCAATGCCTTCCAGTGATGGGTGCCTACTATGTACAGTGTAGGCCTGTAAACTGCATGTAAGATGGCGCGTGTGCGTATGACACTGAGTGAGGAAAAGGATGGTTTGACTTGCTGTGTGCATTGCTTATGGGTGTTACCCACCCTAAATAAACTGTGGTCCCCGCAGGGCAGTGAATGGGGTTCTCCTTCCACCCACCTCAGCTCTGGCCCGGGCTGCACACATCAACGATCCCTCTTCCAACTTCTTCTCCACCTTCTTACAGTCCACACAGAGAGGAAACCACTCCACCTGTTCTCCTACTCTCTTGGCACTGACCCCTCTATTCACAACCTATGGGCATGAAGGAGAACACCCACCAGAACCAATAACTGCAAGCAAGTTGATTGATGTTTCGTGCTTTATTTTTCTTTGTTTGAATAACATTCTTACTTTTAGATTTCCAGTTTGTGAATAAACTTGGTCCAAACTCATCAAAGTTCCCTATTATCTCGACAGTCTCTTTCCTTGTCAGGTTTGAACAGCTCATTCCGATTTGATCTGCTGCCAGCTCCTGACTACCGACTGCCAATAAACTGAGCTATAAGTATTTCCTTGCATAACGCTTGTGTTTAGCCAGAAGAGGTTATTTTTATTATCATAGTTATCACAGTTATCTGTTTCTCAGGGCGCCACCCACCGTCTTTCGTGCAAAACATGCTGCCACGTTGAATCGCCTGTGTACCTCAAAACCAAGTTTTCAGCTTCCACAGGAAGGGAATGCACAGTAGTCACGTAGTTGCACTAAATCCTGCAAGCAGATCAAGATGGCACTAGAGATAGAGAGACAGGAAGCAGAGAGGCCTGCACACATCACTGGACTTCTTATTCCAACAGGCATTCTAGGCCACCAAAAGAGCCAGGATCAGTGTAACAGATTATGCGGATTAAGTATTATCTTGCATTATTAATTTATACCACTGCAAGTATGCTGATAGTTACTAATAATTTTTTTTAACTCTTTTTGAAGGCTTTATTCTGCAGAGGTATGTACAGTAGTTCTGCCTCAAGAGGCAAATGAGGTTTGAGGGTCGATTGAGAGGAGACAGTAGGAGGAACAGCCCACAAGATGAGCGGAGGAAAAAAAAGCCTGAAAAACAGACAGGTATGTGTGAAGAATGGGCAATGTCTTCTTCCTTTCCCGAGTCCTTTTGTTAGGGGCATACAGAAAGAGCATTGAGCATTTTTGAGAATTTGAATGGAAATGCAGCAATTGCATTTTCTCTCGATTTATATGATTATCGATGTAAGTCATGCATATAAGACAAGCAGGCTATGCATGTACTGCATTTAGTCCAAAAGACAAAGCTAAACATTTGAGTTTAAGTCATACAGGTGACAACTTCCGATATTAGTTCTTATGCTGAGGTAGCGCAGCCTATAGTACAAATAAACAGGGATTACTGATTGAGTCTTTAAAATCTTTTATGAACTTGGCCCAAAAAAAAAATCCTTGCAAAACTGGTTACAGAATTGTTTCATATCTGGACCAGTTCACCTTAGTAGTGTTTCAGTGTCATTGCTTACCTTACACTTTTTTTTATACGCATCTGTTCTCTCTCATTTATTCCCTCATTCTCTCTCTCTCTCTCCTCTCTCTCCTTATCTCTTACTCTCACACGTACACACACTCGCACATGATCACATTCCCAGTATTAACGTGCACTCAACAGAAACCTGTTGTCCTAGAAGCATCTAACAGTTTTTCACGATTGCTAACACTAAATCCCATTCTCTGAACCACATCATCAGTGGCCTAAATCCATTTGTCAAATCATTAACCCTTTTGTCAAAACCTTAAACAAGTTTGGTAGTTAGACACAATTAGCAAAATCCTTATCACTCTCTAAAACACAATTCACGCTGTGATTCACTAGTGTGGCAAAATGGTAAAAACTAGTGTCAAAAGTTACAGTTGTCATCGTTAAAACACAACGACTCAAAATACTTCAC
>JAVQIZ010035787.1:0-11575 GCA_036023535.2 Galaxias brevipinnis
CGGGCACGCCCTACTGGTAGGAGACCCCGGGGTAGACCCAGAACACGCTGGCGAGATTATATATCTCGTCTGGCCTGGGAACGCCTCGGGATCCTCCAGGAGGATCTGGAAAGCGTTGCTTGGGATAGGGACGGATGGAATACCCTGCTGAGCCTGCTGCCACCGCGACCAGGCCCCGGATAAGTGGCGGAAAATGGATGGATGGATGAATGGTTTAATCTCAGGACTAAGGTAAAAAGGTGAGCTTTCCTGCTGAGCATAATTTTTATCAAGCCAGCAGGCATAGAGTTGGGGAAGATTAGGTTTACTTCGTAAATTTAATCTCTCAACTGTCTGAGCGTTGCATGTTTCAAGCCAGCAGTTGGAAGTGGGTGTAGGATATTTGTATAAGATATTTATAGATATAGAGGGGTTGGCTATGAGACGTCATTGCTCACCATTAAGCCTTCTGGAGGTGTCGTGGGCTCAAATTAACAAAACATCCGGGATGGAAGGTGCCCACTTGAAAACCCTAATGACATATCCGCTCTCAACCCAAATCCATTCTAAATATTGTTTTCTTAAGTGGAGTATGGCATAATGGATATCATAACATCGTATCCTGTGTGATCTGAGATGCAGATTGGGCTGATGAGCACCACATCGTTGTGGGCCGGGCTGCCCAGTCACCTTTCTCATGGCCTCCAGCTCCTGCTGCTTGGTCTCGTTGGCCGTCTGCAGCTCCTTCATGCGCAGCTCCAGCTCGTCCTGCTCCGTCTGCTGCTTGTGCCTCAGCTCTCGGCGCCTCTGGCGGCTCTCCCGGTGCGGGGCTGGCCGGCCCAGCCTCAGCAGGCTCACACAAGTCTGGATGGCTGAGTTGACATGGATGGAGAAACACAGAGTTTAACATTAGGCACTTGGGGTTGTTCTATTAAACATTGCACACGGTAACTTGCTGGCCGAGTTAAAGATTAACCACGGATGGATTGGAAGTGAATTGTTCGATTGTGAAAAGAAAGTGCCACGAGTCGTTGAATTGAAAGCTGCATACGCACAATGCACATCTTGAGAAATAATCCTTGGGATGAGAGCTTGTGTTATCCTTAGTTTCTCTTACCCTGAATCCATTCCTGCTTCCTCTTCTTATCCGAGACACTGATTTCAAAGCTTTTCTCAGAACACTTGACAAAGAGGAGGCACTTCTTTCCTTCTTTATCCGGTAATGACTGCAACAAAGCAAAAAACACTTTCACTATACTTCATCAAGGACTTGACCCATGTTGCAACAGATAGTGTATGAGCTGATGAGTGGTTGTTCAGAGTACCACTCATCACTGAGTTTTGCTCTTCCATTTTGTATTGGTGACTGTCCTTGCCTCCACACAGCAGTTCCCGTCCAATGCAATGTCTCCTTTCTTTTCGACCAGGTCCTCGCTGACGTAGTAGGAGATAGAACTCGGCCTCAGAACGAACCAGCGCTCCATCCAGTTTTTCCTCTTGTGGCCCTTTTTCATCATGTACCCCTGCCAAAAGGGATAAAAGGTCTCCCGTTGTGAAAATATTCTTTATAATAAAACTTTTATTCTCCATTATATGGGTTATAACATGGTGATTGTTCCTATTCTTTTTGCTGTTCACTGTATGATAATAACACTTGTACATCAAGACTGTGCCTGGTGTTGGTGTGCCAGGATTTGAATTGTGGACGGAGGGCTTAAGGCCAGCTTCTTTCAAACAATAAGGGGGATACGTCTCTGCTTTGTGCCAATATGGTGCCAACCTGTTTGAGGACGTCCAGTATGAGCTCCTGGTAGACCTCGGTGATGCCCATGGAGAGGGTCTGGCGGTCCATGCCCTTACTGAAGTGGCCTGAGCCCAGCAGACTGATCAGTTCCCAGGCGTTGAGGCAATGCTGTTTGGTCTGTAGCTCCAGCCGGTAGTCCTCAAACCTCTCCTCCACCCAGCTTCCCCCCATGGCCTCCGTCAGCTTCCGGAGGAAGTACTCGATCTGAGGACATAAAAAAACCAGCAGACAGTTAGGCGCATAGACACACACACACACACACACACACACACACACACACACACACACACACACGTAGTGTTCCATGATGACCATGGTTATCCCCGAAAATGATAAGTAAACTAATATTGCTCCAATGTGGCAATAATTGACATGGACACAGAAACAAACCTCTCTTAAAACATAATTGCATATGGGAATTCATATGACAGCCAGTTCTACCCGACAACAAATCCTGCAACGTTGTGATTTTACAGGAAGCCCTGTACTTCCTTCTCTGCTAGTGCCGTTGTGCAACAGAAGGGGCTCCTCTCTTAATATCCAGTTTAGTGCAGCAGTATATAGCTCCAGTCGGAGGCTAAACAGCATATAACTAATATCATCCATCCTTTTAAACCGGAACACAAACTATTGTTTTTGTGAAATCTTACTTTACTGTTTCCTTCCTGATTGATCAAAACAAAAGCCCCTGTAATTAATAAAACATTAACTTCAGAAAATCCCACTGAAAGACTCCACAGCTTTGTCCCTGGGGCCAAGGACAATCCAATCTAAAATTGCTTACAAATCCAGACACTCCAGTCTGGAACAGGTCTTTCCAAAACGTCAACCCCCAATTCCTGGCCCCATAAAGTCTAGTGGAGGCTGACTTTAAAGTTGTTTGACCTGAGTTTCAGTATTAATTGTCTAATTATTGTCCCCTAACAATTTATCACTGGTCAGTCAAAGTCCACTTCAAAAAAAAATCAAACAAGACTAAAATTATTTTCCATTGAGCTACCTGTTGAGTGCTCTTTACCTTTAACAAATTAGATGAATCAGCACAACGAATGAGGCTCACCTCGTCTGTGACAATGACCAATGGGTACTTCTCCTCAGAGAGGAAGTTGAAAATGCACCAGATCTTGAAGGCGTCGTCATCTGAAATCAGGAGGTGAGTTCGGTCTAGGTTTTTCCTGGCACACAAAACCCAGCACATTCTGTTGAAGTCCTGACGGTCAAAGTTGTCCTTCACCTATATATGGGCATGCACAAAACATAAAGTCAAAAGCCAAGCAACAAGTCATACTTACATACACACATTATGGCAAATAATCAAATAATTAAGTGTTTTATAACGTGTAGTTTTGCCCCACTCAAAATATGAGAATGAAACTTTAGGTTGTATAAGACGTATTTATATTTTATGATTTTAGGGAGAGGTTGATAAAACCAGAAGAAGTAATACTTTCATGGATACAAAAGTGTCAAAGCCTGTTTCTTTTGTGTGAGTGCATGCAACTAAATAACAAACAAGGAAAGTCTGTTACACGACAGAAATGTCCAGTATTTTTAGAATTCAGGACCGAAAAGGAGAAAAACTCTTGAAAGGTACAAATGGTGTTGTGAAGAGGAAAGGTTTTCTTTTAGCAGGGAACACAAACGTTTCCATGGAAACGGCTGGCATGCAGCCCATGCAATCAACTGGGAAAGTAGCACATCTTGTCCCCTCAGTGGAGCAGACAACCAATATGCAACCCTCACTACAAACTGACAGTATTATCACAGGATCAATAAAGAGGTCATGCATCCGGGCTAAAGAGAAGTAAAGGGCGTTGTAGCCCCAACAGTGTTGCAGCCGACCAGCCATGTGTGAAAAAAACCAAGATAACAATAAAAATAGACGTATGGGACCAGCCATGTGAAAACTAGTACTCTGACTTAAAGCTACATAAGCACACCACAAACAATATCAAATAACTGTCAGAAATGAAAACTAAATGTACAGGAACGTGTGGTATGCCAGTAGGTTGTTAAAGTTGGAGTTAATGTGGTAAAATATGAGTCAGCAAGGAGCAGCAAAAACACATTAAGACAGATTTTTTTGGAGTATTAGGCATAGAAGGGAATAGCACAAGTTGTGAAAGTACATTTGTTAGGAAAGGGCAAGTCTTTTCTCTTGCAGTGTTGTGTCATGCTTTATCTCGTTTTCCGTTCTTGTCAGCTCAGTTTGCGGCAGTGGCTGGTTTACCAACACTCTCGCTCTTGTCCCCCCATCCGCCCTCCAGTCACTCTCTCTCTCTCAACACACACCAACAATGAAGGCCTTGTGAAGGCCTCTGTATCACCCAGGCCTGCATCTCAGCCCCAGCTACAAACATTAGAATTCTCTGGAGAGAACAGTTTGTCAAGCTCCAATCTGAACCTTATCACTGTCCTTGGGAAAGAGTCTTTTGGCTTTTAATAGGTTTAGCCACGTGAAGTCTTTATTGTGATATTGCTGATATAGGGGTACTTGAAACAAGTCATGCTCATAAAACAGCTCAACTCAACTTTTGGCAGTTAAATCTGCATGCTACTAAAATAACATCACACCGCCCCCGTAAAACTACAACCACAGATTCACTGCCCCTTCCTCACTCCTAAGTCAGCCACATTGAGAGTACACTGTTCAATTGAAGTTCACAAGTTCCAATTTATTTTTCTGGCAGCACTCGTATTTTCTGTTTGTTTAGGCCTGCTCGCCCTTTTCTTTTTAGGACATCAGAGTCCGTAATTGAGGCACCACATTCCAGGTCTGCATGAGGTCAGTTGGTCAGAAGGAATGTGACACTTCATGTCACTCTAGAGTACTACTGGCCTGTCTGTCTGCCCACGTAAGCATTACCTTCAAAGAATCCTTTGCTAAAGTGATTCAAAATAAACTAAATGGACTGTAAAGTCACCAATTTACATGGGTCAGGTAACTGTAAATGAAATGTAATGTTTACGTAATGCGTTACTGGCACATTACAATTGTCTGACAAATGGAGTGAGTCAGTGAGGGGGAGAGGGACACAGCCCCCCCCCCCCTCTCTCAACACACACACACACACACACACACACACACACACACACACACACACACACACACAGATAGGGTGGAGTTTCCCTTGGTAGTGGGACCAATAAAGGACTTTATCAACTGCCTGGTTGGGAGGAGGCATTGACGTCAACTTCAGTGTTTGTAAGAGGGGGTTTCAGGATACTGACACCTCTATAAACTACTTCAGGAAATAATCTGGCAAAACAGCACTAGGTTTCTTTAAGGTTTCTGGTTGAGTCTTAAAAAACAAACAAACAAAGGCACTCTTGATTGCACCCCGCACCTTGAAATTGCTGCCTTATACAAGTGTGAAGTGTCCTATCCTACCACTTTGAAGTGGCATTCAAACATCTCTATGGCAAAGTATGCTGTAGGCCCTGAGGTATGTTACTACTACAAAACTTTTGACACTTGTGTTGCTATAGGAGAAGTTAATTAAATTAACCATTTATGACTTCACAGTCTCAAAATCACATGGCCAGTGGCAATTTAATAAAAACTAATATAATACATAACTTTGAAGACTACAACAACGTGTCTACATTATTCAACAGTCTTTTTGATGAGTCTTACAATATATTGGATAATGGACAGAATAGTATTTTACAAACTGTCCATTTTAGAGATCAAGTTAGAGATTAAGAAGTAAACCATAAATCAAACAAAACTGAAATAAACATAGATGACAAAAACAGAAGCCAACAAATTGTGTCTACCAAAACAAAGGAGGACCAGAAGACTGCATTTAGACTAAAACAAATTGCTAGTTTATTTAGAAAACTATGGGACTAAAACTAAAATGAAAATAGTTTTAAGGAGTTGTCAAACAGTTGTAAATCAAACTGTAACTGTTGTGTGACACACAGAAATGGCCAAATTCAGCTAGGGTGTCATTTTGTTACAACACCATAGAATTCCAAAAGTGCAATTCCAGAAACTTGCTTTCTATCCGTCCAACAATAATTGCCATCTGCGAATAATTATAATTTAATATATTTTAATAGATTAGAAATGTTTGTGCTTTGTTCCATGTCTGTTCAGTAACCACAAATGTGGGTTCCCTCCATTATTAGGGTATATATTATAACAAACTATCAGACTCACTCAGCTCAAAGATCAATAGGCAATCTTGTGTGGTGGTGCTGTGAAGGCTGAGAGTCACCCACCCACCTTATCCAGTATGAACTTGTTCAGATAGGGCATGTAACCCTGATTGGAGACAGGGCCTTCGTCATCATCTTTGAAGTGCTCCTCCAGGGCCACTGGGTCATGGGGGATCTTCATCACTGTGCACAAATTATGAGAGAGCACCTGTAATGAGAAAGAAACCCCTACATCACAATGTGGATGCTTACTAATGCTTACTGAAGCAAGGAAACACATCTGTCAAAGAAGGGATGGGGTGCTCAGTAATCAGTGGTTGACCTAAGTTCTAGTAAACTATCTTTTACCTGATGGAGGTGCACATGCATGGCACAGCTGGATCTTCATTTAGAAAAATATGTTTGCTTGCCATTGTGGGGAAATTAAGTAAACTGATTCAGGCATTGGCAGACCTGTTTACAATATGCCCGACGGGTTCAAAGTTAATGGCACTTCACATTGAATGTAACACAGAGCACAATTAAAGTACTACTGAATCGTAGTTGTAGTCTATTCTTTATTCTTCCTAATTTATGACACAAAATACTTTTGAGAATGACTGCACTATTGTTTAAACATATTTGCCAGGGCATGGTGAAAAGAATTCATCCCCATGGAGGTGCTCGTTTAAATGCAACTTCGCTTTTGACGGGTCTCTATATTTAATCGGTTTTGATTACACTATAGGCAACGTCGCTTACCTCATAAAATATGTAGTTGTCAAAACTCGTCCCAAGCAAAGGCAAAGTTGGCTTGGGCATTTGAAATTCTCAAGCAAAACCAATAATAAAATCGTTTCATTCATACTAATAGTTTCTCATGTCACTGAATAAGAGCACTTTCTTGATAAATAGTTCATTAAAAGTAATACGATTGACAAAACAAAATTCGAGAAACCATACCTTTAACTGGGATTTGGACACCTTCCCGCTTTTGTCAACATCCAGTGCTGTAAAAGCATGCCATATTGACTTCAAAAGTTCATCACGTAGAGCCATGTTGCCGACCCTGTTCGTTTGGTTCCGAGCTTCGGACAGACTAATGCGCTAGTTGTCTTTGAGAACGTTTTGAATACAATAGAAGTTCTAGGGCAGTCACATGACATACACACAGACATTCAGTGTCAACGGCGCGTTCACAATTAAAGTACTGCAGCACCGCTCAGCGAGGGAAAAACGGAACATTGACTTTGTGTGTAATATCGTAAAACCGTTGCATGCAGCGCAAATTGTGTTCTTACTACAATTACTTTGACGTCTTTGGCTTGTTTTGCTTAACAATAATATAGGCATTGTTTACAGATAGAACTAAAACTCAAATGCAGCACTGGAAAAAATACAACTGATATGAATTTATTTGATGAACATGTAGGTCATAACAAAGCAGGTTTTTGTTAATTGAGACAACATAAAAAACAAGATAATATTTTACTAATAACAAACATTATCATGGCAGACACCATGTTAATGATGGAATACAAGAATCCATTGAACAGGACAATGATTGTTCTAATGCTACAGGTAGGGTTGGCAGCTCAGATTAATAGAAAAGACAGATGCACCATTATATTCTTATCCAGTCTGGTCAATTTGATAGATTAGTACAAATGGTATTAATTTTCACAACATGATCTACTTTCCGCTCCTACAATTAGATCACAGGTAGAAAAAAATACTACAAAGGAAAAACTTACAACACACTGCTGTTATGTTTAAAATATAAGAGCCCAGTGACTTCAAAATGTCATCTGTATTAAAGTACTGACCAAACCCTTGACAAACAGACATGAAATAGCAGCAAGTTGCTTTATGTGGCTGAAGTTCCAACTGTTGCCTCCAAAGTGCTTTGTGAAACAAAAGCTATCAGCATCAGACCCTCTGGTATCCAGCATCAGGCAGTTTACAGGCAGTAAGGTGCGCACAGTTGTGATCCGATGTTTATACCAAGAGAGGTTTTGCCCTCTCTACATCATCCAAGCCCAGGCTTTATAGAGAGAAGTGCAGGGAGACCGGGAAGGGCATTAACTCCATCGTGGAAGTACAGATTAAGGTACACAACTATCTCAGAGAATGGCACTTTTTTTTTTTTTTTGCAAAAGTCTATCAGCATCTCGACTGAAGGAAGTTGAAAAGGCTAGTCTAAGAAGATCAGTCCAATTTCAGGGATTGATTATATTGTAAGAAAATCTACAGTTTTTACTGTATTCCACTCACAGAACAGTTAGGGCACAATTCAAGGGTCAGTGCCACCTACACCCAACAACATAGGCTAGTTTCACTGATTGGATAAAAGTTTGAGGTCCATGATTCCACACCAGTTTGTTGCTACTCTGGGACCTGAGTGGTCAAATGTTTCCCTCAGTAAATGGTGAGGCTAACTGATCGGTTCATCTTCTTGCCAAGGAGTCTGGAGGTCCTCGGGTTAGACTGAACCGTTGAGCGAGTCAGGACCCTGTCTGTGGTCAGCACCTTCTCCTCAGCAGCAGCCTTGGCCATCTGGGCTTTCTTCAGTTCCCTAAACAAAGACAACAAGATAAAGAGTCAAACTATCCTACAAATACGGACTGCGGTGTCGATGGGAGGGTAGAGAAATATCTTTACTACCATAACAGCATAAACAATTACAAGTGAAGTCACTCCATTTTAAATGTAGGTTTTAACACGTTTGCATTTTCTTTAGTACTAACTTTTGGAGTAGAGCATTTTTGAACTTCTCTGCATTGAGCTCCACACGGAGCTGGTCGGCACTCATCCTGGCGGCGGTCAGCAGCACAGGGTGTTTGATGAGCTCTGACGTGGACGGCCGTCTGGCAGGGTCAGGGTGGATCATCAGCTGGAGGACATAAAGAACACACGCTTAATACAATTCATTTAAATAACTAAATGTAAATAAATCACTAGCAGTTACGATAGGAAATGACAGGTCAAAAACATTCTCAGACGAGAAGGAAAGTATACCATAGTTTCTTGCCTGGACAAACTAAAAGAAAGATTAAACAACATAATGACATGTAATAGGAGAGCCTTCCTTACACATTTTAAAGCTCTTACCTTTAGTAGACTAAGAAACTCCTGAGAGAGCATTTGTGGGATGCTGGGAAGCTTTCCCTGGCGGATCTCATGCCACTTGTCCCCATTTGTGGGCAAAGGCTCTATCCCTGACGCACTGATAACAGTCAAGGCAAGGGCAAAAATGTCTGCTTTTGTCAAGTTATTATAGTCCTGGGGAATAAATAAAAGTAGGTAAGACTTAGAAAACATTGCATTTTTTTTTTTATAATGTTGAGTAGTCTGTTGGATACATTTCAAAACGTAATGAGGACACCAACCTCTTGTAGGACCTCATTGGCCAAGAACCTGCTGTCGCCTTCCTCTACTTGAGGATTGTTCACTCTGGTGACATGCCCTAGGTCACCTAAAGAACAGAGGAGTTATTAACATGAAGGTCTGCATAGGCGTGACTGACTTGAGGAGTAGCACTAACACTGAATAGGAGTCAAATTGAGCTTACCTATTTTATACACAACATTGGTGGTCAATGCGTCGTTGTCGTCGTCTTCATCACACTCATCTATACTGGCAACCGACTTTCGTGAGATAAAGATGTTGCCTTTGAGAGAATTAACAGTTTATCAAACACTGAAACGCATTTCCGGCTTTTTCCACTTAGAAAACGTGAGTAATAATGCATATATTGAAAGTCACAATGTGTTGTATACATGCCATCTGCTGAAAACAATGTGCCAGTCTACTTAGCAGTCAATCCAATGAGAGGATGCCTAGTAAAGAGAGTCTGGGCTACAATATGGCAAAACTCAAATTGAGCCAGATCACTGTCGTGAGACTACTGACACAGAGTGTAGTTTGCTCACAAGGTACAATTCAAAGACAGCAAGAACATACATTGAGTAAATTTGGTACTCACTTGGCTTAATGTCCATGTGCACTAGAGAAGTGGAGTGGATGTACTTAAGGCCTCGCGTCACCTGTAGTAGCAGGTCTTTCAGCTCGAGCTCAGAGAGGAATTGGAGCCGCCTGTCATTTTCAGCAATGACATCAGAGAGCGTGCCTCCATTGCAGTACTCGTTCTGGATAAGCATGTGGTCGTCTTCGGCCCAGGCCGAATAGTAACGGACCACGTGGGGATGCTGGCCAAGCACAGCATGAGCATAGACCTCACGTAGCGCATTCTGTCTATAATAGAACATTTGATAAAAACGGGGTAAGGAAGGTTTCTCCTATATTAACAGTTGATATACCGTCTCTCATTTACGCAATACAAAAGCCTATTAATCTTACTCGTCCACTGATCCTGCCAGAGGCTTCTTAGACCGTTTGATGGCATAGATGCAGCCGTCTAGTCTTTTCACACACTTAAAGACGGCACCAAACTGCCCACAACCAATCTTCTCCAGTTCATGGAACTCTGAAGTATATCTGGACGTCATATTACTTTCCATCATGGTGATCCTCTGAAAGAAGAGTGACATACATATTAAACTTTTGCTGGCAATAAAAAAAGGTTTATACAGTCCTTACGTAGGTAAATTGTGATGGGAAAATGACTACCTTTGATGGAGGGAGGGTTTCTTCCTCCATTTCTCCATCGCTTGCCTCCATGTCTTCCCCACAGGAACTGTAGCACAAAGTTACATGTTAGTACACAATCAGCCCACTAGAGGACACTCACAGCATCTTTCAGAAGCACATGGCAGCAGGCATTAGTGACCATGAGGTCTGTGCTCTCTGCCAAGCCCCTTTGCCTTAGACATGCTTTGTCAACGGATTTAACGAACATGGTTGCTATAACAACAGGTCTGAATATGTGCTTATCAAGATCAGAACCCACAGATCACAACATGCACCATGTTCCAAACTGAAGGAAGTACCATAGTGCACTTTATCTGCTGTCAAGACAGATAAAACTTTCAATACAAAGACTGGCTAGAGGGAAATAACCCAAAGCCCGAGTTTTTGTGTTAAATAAAATGATGTAATGTTTTCTGGACATACTCGTTCCAGTGTGCTCTCTTCCTGTTGTTCCGCTGCCTTGTAGCTGACTGGATAAGCAAGGAGTCTGGGGTGAAGGGGTTGAAATTGACCAGGGGAGTGCGATTTCTAGTGTCAACACTACGTTTTTCACTGGACTCCAGATTCTTGAACAGGGCGACTCTCCTATTGGAAGACCCAGAGCTGGAGACTCGGGCCTTGGACAACAAGCTCTGAAAAAGGAGATAACGAAAATTGTATTTCTGATTAAGCCCTATGTGTACATAAATAAAATACATAAACACATACATACATACATACACACATAAATAAATAAACAAACAAACATGTAAGGTCTTGAGTCCTTCCATGGAAGACATCAATGTGATGTAGTGTTGTAAACCCAGACAGATTTTTTTCAAACTTGTACAAAAGTAATCACTGGGACTGAATCATCCCCCTTACATAATAAAACCCCGAGTCAGTTGGCTGGGTAGCTGACTTCTGTGTTATGTAAGTGTACAGTTCTACAAATGTAGGTCATTGGGTTTTAACTCAACAGTCAGACATTTAAATTGTACCGGGAGAAGAGAACGC
>JAVQIZ010035808.1:0-11795 GCA_036023535.2 Galaxias brevipinnis
AGTACCCACGTTCTCTAATCCTGGGCAGTGATCGATTGGTCAGTCCAGAACCCGAGCAAGACATGTAGGACACACAGCAGGCTGAATGGAGAATATCTGACAGCATGTTGCCAGATCCAACATGCTTGGTCCCATGGCGGTGGAAAGGCGCTACTTGCCCTGTGAGGTTTTCCTTATGGACAGGAGGCCCAGAGGCCAGCTGGCTGGAGTGGCACCAAGTGTTAGGATCAGGGGGAATTGAGATCTGAAGAGACTAAGGCTCAAGCTTCGACCAGTCAAATCCCATCGCCCCTGATCTCCAACTTCCTTAGCTCTATCGCTGTGCTCGTTACAACAGCAGATTGTAGTCATTTCACTACATGCCAGGACACTTAAAACCCACTCAAAACCAACCAGCGCTTAAAAAACCCCCCGAAAATAAGTAGTGCATAATCACTTTTGGAACTAACCTCACAGGGAGATTTTATAAAAGCATGCACAGTATTATAACTATCAACACACACACAGCGCACGAGTTGTACAGAATGGTCTGAGTGGTGGCCAGTGTGAGACTGTGCTTCAATCAATGCCTCAGCCCTCTGTACTAAATGTGTGTGTCAGCAGACGTCACAGAAAGCAGCACTCTGACCCTACACACACAAACATGTATGTGCATGTGCGTGTGTGAGTGTGTTTGTACATCGGCCGGCATATCGATGTACAAGCGACGCCCTCTCCATGTGCATCCATGTATATCTCCCTGCATACCATCTCTGTTGGAACTATAGGCCTTCTTAATGCCTGCGTCACACAGGGGGTTTATTTAGCAATTTAAACAGTGTTAAAACGTCCGAACGGTGTGTCCTCATGAATAAGCAATGGCATGACTAATTGGTATTGGAAGTAGAGGGTAACCGTGCTTGGTTTATGGCTTGGGCTCTAAAAGATTATGCATTTTCACCTGGTGATTAAGTGCAAAGAAAATGCTGTTAAAGACCTCCTGCCATAAAATAACCTATATTTTTTTGAGTCACAAAACTACTTGTGCATCCGTCATCTTGGTGCACGGCCACTAAACAGCCAGGAAGCAATATTAGTTTAAAGCTACAGTAGCTTCTCTCTACATGGGGGAGAACGAGGCATATTGCGATGGAAAATGGTTGATTCTATTGACTGGTAGAATCCATTTGGAAAGTGCATTCACCGTTTCAACAAATTCATCAAGCATTGCTAACTAACTGGTCATTCCCACCATAAGCCGAGAGGTTGATTCAAATGCTGACCTGCACTTGTTAAACTAATATATGGTAAACACAAAAGCACGAAACCACTTGACTTTGCTGTCAACGGTAATTCACTTTATCTAAATACTGTTCATTAAAACAGTACTCTAGTTTCCGTTAATATACTGTACCATGACAGCAGAGCTCCCACCAACATCAAATTAACTACTAACATGGGCAGAACAAATACACATTCTACTCACTGAATGACAGTGAAGACTCCCAGATCGTTGTCCTCATCTGAGTTCATTACTGCTGGCGGGCCTTTGATGTACTGCTCCTCTAACTGCTCTGCTCTGCTCAGGCCTCTCAAGCCACTCTGGTAGACAGTCCTTTTCTCCTGAGTCGAGAGTCTATCTGCCATCCACGCTCAGGTTGGGCTTTCCATTGGCAACTGAGCTACCCTGATCAAGCCGTTGGACTATTATTGCAGAGTGTGCGAGTGTCAGAAAGGGGCCGGTGCCCTAAGGGGGGAGACTGGGCTAGTCTCTATGGCCTCAGTAATGAAATAGCATCACATTCCGGGCCAGTGCATCAGAAAGCAGGAGGGATCAATGATAAACAGCTGGACTTCAATTGGTGGCTCGGCTGGTATGGGGAACTCTTCGATAAGGGGAAGGACACAAATGAACCAAATGGGGAAATCGTTAATTCCCACTGTCCCTTTATACTTTTTTCACATGGTTATGACAATGTGAAGACCAAAACGGAAAACTAGAAATAATATAGCCACAACTAACAAGAGACCAGTCAATATGTTATCTAACCGTCCTACAAGTCTAACCCCGGCCTTTGAACACTATCAAATTATGCTGTTTGAACTAGCAACGAGGTCCAGTCAAAACGACATGTTTTTTTTTTCTCCCTGCATCGATGTAGGCTTAAAATTAAGCCTCGAGCATAATCCAAATTCTATTACTATATGCTTGCCAACTGTCACCCCTCAGCCAAACATAAACCTTGTAGATGGAGATTTTGCCATTAGCCTAGTTGTTATGTAGGTGAGCCATTAAAATTGTACTGTGCTATCAGTTTAATCACTACTTTGCAGACAGATGTTTGTTTTCTCTGAGTTAATGCCATGAGAAGGGTTCACTTGTGTTTGTATTCAATTAATGAACATAGTTTGTTGTACTTTGTAATGTTCAGATAACGATTATGATTTTATAGGGCAGCCAGCTCCAGAAAGCCGCAACATTACAGCATTATGACGGTTCACGCTAGATTGTGTCGTGCCTATGCCCTCATGCGTGGCATTCCTTCAGATATGAATCAAGGCACGCGTGTGTACGTGTGTGTGTGCGTTCGTCTTCACAATGTGATTGCATAACAACACCCCCCATTGACATGGTGATAGTGTTGTGAGCAGTAACAGTGATGGTTTAGGGTAATGTAGAATGCCCCCGGTGCGGCCTTGCCTGTGTGTTTTACAAAGGGATGGAACGTTCTGCCACAACACACTCTGGAACAATACCTTTGTTTTCTAAACATCCTCTGTGAACCACAGCATCGCCCACCCCTTTGCCCTGGTCAGTACATATTGCCATGCACATCCATCTGGCCCATACCGCAGCAGGGGGTTAATGTAAGCAAAAGCAGATCCCAACATGACATAAATACTTGGCTACAGAAACCCAGCTCCAGTCGTCATGTGGCCTGCCCCTCGCCCCGGGGCCACTATGCACTGCAGCGCTGCCCTCTTTTTTTCCATGACACACAGACTGCACCACTTGGCATGGGCGCAGGGGATACTCAGAGATCAACAACCCTGCTCACTGTATAGTACTCAGACCCCCCCTCCACTCTACTGAGTGGTTTCACCATGTATGTGATTCATTTTGTTTAGGATGGTGGTGATACGATATCTGCTTTGAGGTTGAATTCAAGGCAAGCCTAAATCCTCTTTTAGTCAAACCAATGGGATGCTGTGTGCACCTTCAGATAATGCAGTGACCTAGCGGTATAGCAGCGTCATATCCGAAAAGGATATTTCCAAATGCATCGATCGTGACTCAGTCAGAAAGCAGTGAGGACAGTGCAGGGCTCTATAATCAGGTCAAGTAACCCTGTGTTGTCCTCCCACAGCACGTTGACTCAGTCTATCGACATAGTCATGTGTGTGACAAAGGCAACATTATTAAGACCCTAAGAGGAAGTGGCTTTCTCGTCAGAAGATGACAGGGTTTATGGTGCAGAACAAACAGTAGATGCAGTCATTTGCATAATATGATGAGAGTGGCTCGATGCATAACGGGAGAAAACTGGTGTTAATGTAAGAACTGCAGCTGGGTAAATGCTCTGCCTTGCTAACGGGTATTTGCAAACTCTATTCTTTCTTTTTTCCAGAATTGTAATGTTGTTTATTTGGTCAAAATGAATCCTGGGTTATAATCACCTTTCTTTCCAAACACAAATGAGCGCTTATGAATGAGTAGGTAATCAGGATAAGATGGCCAAATACACGCTGAAAAACTATTCACAAAGGGAAAGACCCTCTTTTAAAATAAACAAAATAATGTATGAACTTTAATTTTAAACATTTCATTTTCTTCCTTCTCACAATTCTTCAAAAAACAAATCATGCAGTAAAGTAAAGTGTAAACAGATAGTGCAGGATTTGTACACAGCACAGAAGTGAATCCTAGTCAATGAGATTTCAGGAGATCATATTGCTCTAACGAGATAGCTGTTTGTGTGGCAGCCAACCACAGTGACTCCTCCCTGCAGCTTGGGGAGGGTAGGATTCACAGCATCCTGCAATTATCTGTAATGTGGTAGAAAAATCAATGTGTCCATGGAAAGCTGCTAAGGTCACCAAACAGAGTGTGTCACTAGGAACCAACCAATGGCTGCTGTCTAAGCATGTCGTGTTGTTTCTGTACCGTATTCCTAAAGATAGTAGCCAGAAATCAAAATTTACGATCAAAAATAATAAAAGTTAAATCAGAACTAAAGTAGCATTTTGTAAAAGTCATGAACCTTGTTCGCTCATTCATGAATCGATGAAATTAGAATAGTTTTGTATGTATTATAAATAATTAACCTAAATTCGGAAATAATGACAAATATCAAGACAGGCTGTTTTTTTAAAACATCTAATGGTGTCACAGTTGCAAACAGCATTTCATCAACCCATTAATTATTTCCTCAAGAATCAACACAAATATAAAGATTCTTCAAGTAGTGAAAAACACAGAGTTTATTTAAGATCAATTGCTAATAAAAAACTTGATAACGTGGTTTGTATATTACACATCAATACCTACAAAAGCTAAAATAACATGTACTTACACTGTGGAAGACTAAAATCTCAGAAAACAACTCTGGTAGTTTACACAAAACTATATCTATGAATCTATGTGTGCATGCCACAGGAAACATACCAGCTGTGATTTGCTGATAATCTACATGACTTAGACATGCAAGCAGCAAACTCACCTCTGCTTCACTTGGTTCCTGGCCACAGTGTTGCTATCACAGATGGCAAATGCATTGGTGATGTCAATCTCCATGTCTTTAATCCAAGGCAGGTTCTCACTACTGGCGATAATGGAAGGCAACCACAGTGTGTGGTTCCCATTCTGGAGAGAAGCTACAGGTAATTCTGGCAGTGAAGGACTCCTCTCACTCTGTCTTTACAGAAAAATTGATAGTCTGGCGCAAATTCTATCAACAGCAAGGAGATATTGAGAAAAACTCAAAATCAATAGTGAGTGGCCAGTTAAGTTTCAAGGTTCAGACTGAGTGGAAATGCGAGCAGACACATCCATGCCCTGACACTAGGCTTGCTTCTCCTATAAGTGGTTAATCAAAAGCATGTCTCACATCTAGATTACATTTTGCTTTCCCCATTACTCCCATTTCTCCCTTCATTATGGAGGAGATGGTCTCTGCAGTAAGAGAGCGGGCAATCAGATCACTCTTAGATCTGATAGCTACACCCCTCTCACACACCTCTGAAGGGACTAAAACGGTGCTTAGATATAGATTGTTGCTTTCAAACATAGTCTGTAGCAGTGGAAGTGTGGTATTAGTAGCCATACCAACAGATGTGTACAAAAAAAACCCACAAAAAATGCATTCACGTTTGAGCTTATGGACACATATGCTACATAATATGGCACACAATTCTTCAGGTTTGGAATGACAAACTACATTCATGAGAATGATACAGTATGTCAACAGGGAAATCAGTGTAATTCCTGAAAGATCTTGCATCTACCTAGAGATCAGTATCTGTATAAAATGACAACTTCCAATTTGTCCTTGTGTTGGAAAAGTCCTTCCTCTAGAAATGATGCTCCTTTGAGTATGCATGACTCATAATCTACTGTGCGATAACTAAAATAAATCACAACTTCCTGTCACAAGAAGTTAAGTAGTGTGCCAGGGATAAACAACCCAATGCCTGAACCTCATGGAGTGGAGTCATTGGAAAAAGAAACACACTAACAACAAAGTGATGCAATCTAACTCCCATTCACAGCCTCGTTAGGCACGAAATTGCAAAACACAACTAAAATTTGCTCCTGTATTGTTGCTGCTTTCCAGGATCCAGTGGTTAGTAATTTACCACCAACAGTTTCTCAGCAGCATAACAGTCAACTTGAAAATAGTAGTAACATAAACTATGGTGTGATCCCTGAATCTGGTCTAGGGCATGTCATGAGCTCTATATAACCAAATAACTGTACTGGTAGGAAAATTACATCTTCTATAGAAGCAATGTTTACAGCCACAACGGTGGCAGAGGTAATAGAGAGCATCCTTATTGCAGTTTGAATAGTGCACACACCAGCACAGACAAGTGTCCATTGATGGAACTGCAAAAGTCTCAGGCAAGTTCTTAATCTGTAAAATGCGTAGTTATACATTTGCTTTATTTTCTAGGGCACTGCCATGATTAACCTCTGAATGTATATTAGTATTTTGTTAACAAACAATGTAATATGATCAAATTAACTGCACAACACTGGTACTTGATAGCTCTGATGTATTTGCCATTTCAAATCATTCAACTGGCGGTACATTTCCATACCTTGTGTGAACCGGAGCATTTAAATTATACAAAGCATCTCATCTCTTCATCTCCTTTATACTATTATGCTCTGATATATGCCCTCCTATTTCACCCCTGACATTTTCCTGTGGAAATTTCGAATCGAATTGAATTATTTTACAAGTAATAAAATACTCGTATTTTATTCCCTACTGACACAAATATAATGTATGACTCATCGATGGATTCATAGTCAAAAGGTTATGGACTGTGTGCATTACGGGTGCCATTAAAAACACTAGGTGGCTCTGTTCCACTGCAAATCATTCAAATCAAGATGTTCTTTGTATATCTTGTATGACCTGTAATCTTCACCACAAGCTCTCACACCGTGATAAGTGAAAGCTGTGAGTGTAGGTGATCAAACGAATTACAACAATTTTATTTTCATGATGTTCTTAATGTTTTGTGTCTGGTGTGCTACAAGTACAAATGCTCCGAAAAACTGGCACCTAGAAAAGATAAGAAACGTTTTACCTCTACTGGACTGACAAACAGCTTACTCACCACTGTGTGTTGTGTTGGAAACATTCTGTGTTCTCCCTGTTAGACTGAGGTCACTGGATATGTACTCCTGCGGGAAATCTCCATCTAAGAAATGACAGGAGAGGAAACATGATGAGAATCTGGTAGTGCCCTAAACTTCACCAGTAAAGAAGCGGATCAAACACTAAGTGACTCTTATCATCACTTCCTCTGTCTGTTTAGGGGACGTCAGTATCTGATGGAGGTTTATCGTGGCCATACAGTGCTGGTTCACATGCCACACTATCAGACGTGTGCCTTCCCCAGAGCTCCCACAGGAAGAAGAACAATCCCATGGCATCATGTGCCGTAAGTCTCTAGCCGTCTAAAACTACATGAACATCTGAAGTTGAACCCATTCAAAGTACTGAGAGTGGTAATCGTTACATTTCCAACATAAGGACAACAAATATATTGTGTGTAAGCTAAGGATTTATTTTCTTTATATACTGTGGGTTACAACTGTCCTGTCAATTAAATCACCCCATTGAAAAGTCCCTATCTGATTAAGTTAGTCTTAAGAGTTGGACAGATTTTTTTTTCTTCTTTCACTTAAATATAATATAACCTGGTGATGCTACTCATGCTCAAAATGCACCCTCTGATGTCAGACATGATGAGTGAAACGAAGCGCAGCTGTCTCGACAGGACCATAATGAAGACATGGGCTGGACCAACAAACGCGATCCCTATTACTAAAACTCAGAGGGGTGAAACATAGTGACGTGCCAGGGTTGAAACAATTCCCCATCCCCTTAACTTTCACTGTAGGACCTACTGCCTTCTGAGACTTGCAATATTTCTGGGACACAATGATACATTTCCAAACCATTGAAAATTCGACCATTTAGTAAATTTTTATGGGTAGCATATCACGCAACAGGTACACTATTGCTAACTCTAAGCAAACGGGGGTCAGGCGACAAGCCTACTTTCAAACAGATTTAGCCAAATATTTCTGTAGTTGAAATTTCACGACAATAGCGGAGTTATGTCAACACAAGGGTTGCTAAGTAGTGTTTTTTCCTGCTCACCAACTTTAAAAGCTGTTTCCAAACGGAGATTACGACAGACCAAGAGCTTGGATACAGCGTTGATGCGGCATTATGGGACTGAATCAAATGAAACATCAGACAATTTCTATAATTTAAGAGTACCTGAGGTGAGTCAAACTCCAACAGGTGATTACGCAGGGGATTTTAAAGCTTCTAGCTCGCACCTACCTTCCATTCTTTCGCCACAGATGAGATGTCAGTCAGCGTCTTCGAACCTGGCTAATACTTGTGCGTCGTTATACTTTGATTGTGGTTCAAAGACCTCAAAGAGAAATACTGCATGGGATTTACAATTTCTCACCAGAAATCCTTTAACTGCAACAGGAAGTTCAAATACTATAGTTTCACCCAGAAAATGGCTTCAGAAGAAATCCTCACCTTCCATTAACAAATCGTATGTTGTATGGAAATTTGAGGTAAGGTGACAGAGAAATCAGTTATACCGTTGTAATGTTGGATTTGTGTACATTTATGATGACTATGAGAAGAAGGGTTTTGTGGCGCTAGTGAAGAAGGCTATATAGTAGGTAGCATGAGTTGATAATGATGAGAAGGAGAGGGAGGTTAATCATTAACAACGTTCACTTTGCCAGAAGGGTACCAAACTCGAGCGCTGTGCCCACTCATTTTTCGCAAGTTTGGATAGGTAGCATAATATTCAAATATAAAAATATGTCTGAAACAGAGACTAGGTAGACTTCGCATAATTTTAGGAATTTAACATATCAAATATCTGTTTATCTGCCTTCTGGGGAAGACACTTTTCCAGAAGGGTACCATACTCGAGCGCTGTTCCCACATTTTTTTTTTTTGCAAGTTTGGATAGGTTGCCTAATATTTAAATATAAAAATGTGCCTGAAACACAAACTAAACTGCGCATATTTTTTTTAATTGAAAATATCTGTTTATCTATCTACTAAGTCTTGACCTTCTGTAGAAATGAGTGCTACCTTGCAATAATAACCATCCAAAAAAGGGCCTATTGTTTACATCATGTGTTGTTTTCAGATAAAAATAACCATTTGTTTACAGCAAAGCTCTCTTTTTAAACAACACTTACATTTCCTCTATGGCTAAGATGTGGTTGCTTGGTATGGTTAAGATAAATAAATCTTACACTTGTAAAGTTAAGACACCTTTCATAAAATATGTCAATTCAATTTAGAGAACATTTTTAGACAAGATGTTACTTATGCTAGTTTGCTAAGAAATAGTTGTACTTGTTTTAGTATATGGCATAAGAGGGACATGCATTTTGGATGCAGAGTGAAATGGACTCATGGAGAGACCAGAGGAGAATATATGTGTAACTGCTTAGCTTGTACTCTCACACATATACATAGGTTGAATCCCAACCACATGTAAGCTGAAAATTGTTTGCATGGACACTAAACTTACACCCAAACACACAAGTGCACCAATGCATTAGATACCTGACCCCTGTGCCACTGTGATGAACCACTTAGGGAACTAACTCAATAACAAATCGCTGTTATTCCATTGTAAATATGTGCATGTCCGTGCTGTTGAATTGCTGAAATACCAAGTCCGGGCACAATTTGAAATGTAAGTACATTATGCTATTTTGTTACTTGTTACATTTCCTTAGTACCAATTGCACAACGTTGTTTTGGAAACCAAAAAAATTTTGAAATTGACAAAACTTTTTTTTTTCTATGCATTATCAGCAATCCCTGAACTTCCCAGAAATCCAAGGATTTGTCATGTTTACAGTAGAGGGTTAAATGTTGTAATTATGTTTTAAAGGGGTAATTTAATGATGTTAAATTCATGATCTTTGCTCAAACAAGTTATGTTTTTAAAACCGGACACAACACATTTTCAGATCGGGCTAAAGCCCAAATTACTGCCATTATTGTTATCTAATTCCATAATGTATTGTTTGATAAGTGTTTTGTATTTGCTAACTGCAAAGATGTTTTTATGACTTGACTGTCACCTTTTTTTATTATCTGAAGCAACTGCTTCTCTGTTTTCTTTAGACTTCTTCTTTGAGTAGGCAGTGGTATTGCTTAGAAACACAAATTTAATAGACTTATTGTAAAGCGAAAATCAATCCATATAAGGCATCATTACGATCTATAAATGTAGTGAGACATGCTCTGGTGGTCATCCAAACAAAGAAGCATGCAAATGTACCCTGTTCTGACATTTGTTGCTTTTTTTTGCTAGCTATTGAATTGAAGTAGCCAATTATGTAGCCCTATAAAAGTTAATGAAAGGCTAGGACAGTAAAACCTAGTTTACCTCCTACATTTTCAAAAGGACTTGTCCGGTCCAAATGGTGTTATGTGATGGGAAACTAAAGGTTTGAGAAATATGGATAGACCCAGACCTGCAACATTGCAGTATATGCCCCAAAAGACTATAGTATACACAATTTTCCTAGTTAGCATACTTTTCATACTCATATCATAAAAGTAAAATGAAATAAGTAGTGAGGTGTCTGACAATGCCACTGCAAAGCTAGCTCCATCCTTTATAGTGGTAGCCAGATGGTGTTCATGGTTACTGGTATTTGTTTAGTATAATCAAGATGTATTGTAGGGATCACATTCTAATAGAGTTGTAATACGTGCATGCCAGGTATCTGGTCTCTATTACAGCCATCAGCCATCAAACGTTCTCCACTCCCTTAGCCAGAACCCCTCAAAGTGTGATCACTAATAAATCTGATCTAAGATGATTAATAGTGATGTGAACTATGTGACACAGGTGTATTCAATATTATGGTTTTCTACCAGGAATGAGAACTGTACTGATTTGTAAACGGCTCTTCCTTAGTTAGATTTTGGAGCATCATATTCAGTTGCTTGCTTGTCATTTACTATAATAGAAATTAAAATGCAGGCAAAATAGCATATGTAACATTGATGTTATATTGTGTTTTAATGTATTCCGTGTGGTACATATTTACAGTGTTCGTCATCAGGAATCATACATTCAACCGTAATGGCCACTTCACTGATCAGTGGGGGTTATGCTCGTAGGTTATGATGTAAGCTTTTTCATAATTCGGCTAAGGAGTACTGTACAGAGAACCTCAAAATCCTAGCTGTTATTTTTTAAAACCATTGTTGTAACTTTTTAGGAGGCCAGCTGGTACAGCTGGGCAACTATTGTAATCGTTGTTACAATTATTATTATTATTATTATTCCCCCAAATATCCTACTTCCCATGGTTAAAAATGCACCAAATTTGGCACACATGTCCAGGTCCTCACAAAACTACAACCCATGCCATGCCGTCTCATTGTTCCTGTTGGTGGCGCTATAGCAGCAGTTCAAAGTTCCAAGTGTGAAAAAAATCATAAAAATGGACCATTAGGGTTACAGCTCTTAAAATTTCAGAACTTGTCCCTTGCAGTGAGATAAAACTTTCATATGTGGCACCTATTACAAATTATGAAGTCCATCACTCTGTATTTTTCAAAAACTGGGGATCTACTCAAAGTGTTTAAGTCCAAAACCATAAATACAAATCAAATCAAAGTTTCAGGATATCATCTTCCGACTCTCAAAATTAACTGTGTTGAATATCCTGTTGATTTCTCAAAAACCACAGCACATCAAAATGTATTACTGTAAACACTACTGTGCATTCACTTTGTCATATCTCACTGGTTCATTAAACAATGTACGTTCAAAAAATAGATAAAAATCCAAAGACCAATATCATCCATCCATCCATCCATCCATTATCTATACCGCTTATCCTATGCAGGGTCGCGGGGGGGCTGGAGCCTATCCCAGCCACACAGGGCGAGAGGCGGGGTACACCCTGGACAGGTCGCCAGTCTATCACAGGGCCGACACATAGGGACAGACAACAACTCACACTCACATTCACACTCAATATCATGAAGAATTAA
>JAVQIZ010035815.1:0-15064 GCA_036023535.2 Galaxias brevipinnis
CACCGGGATGTACAGGTCCAGGATGGTTATAAAACGATGACCACGGTCTTGACAGTATAATATGACACGATGCTTCTGTTGGTGGTAGAAGTAGAGACTGATTCTTTGTTTAATCCAAATTAGCGATACTTTCAGAGACGGAGCGGCAGCCAGTGTGCGCCAGCATCCGCCATCTTGTGGCACACCTGCCCGCTCCTGAGCCTGCTCCCCCTCTTTCCGCTCCTCTTGCACCTCCCATGCTTCCCGTGGCTCCTGTTTCTGTGCCTCCCGGGTCTCTTGTTTCCGCGCCTCCTCCTGTTCCCCCATCTGCTTCATCTGCCAAAAGGGGGCGGCTACTGCCAGCATCAGCTCTGTCTGCCTGAAGGGGGTGGCATCAGCCGGCACCAGCTCCATCTACCTGAAGGGGGTTGAGTTTGCCCCATGGACCTCTTGTTTAGCCGGTTCTGGAGCAATGCCTTAAGGAGGTGGGAGGTCCTGTCATGGTTTGGAGTTTTCTCTGGTTTTGTGTAGATTACTGGTTTCACCTGTCCTCGTTTGTGTCATTGTGTACACCTGGGTTCGTGTGTTTGATTGGTTCTTTATGTTTTTGGTTTGGTATTTTAGTCTAGTCTCTTGTGTTGGTCTTTGTCTGTGCATTGCCTGTCACTTGGTTTTTGCAGCCTGTTTTCAAGATTAAATACTTTATTTCCACAGCATTCTTGCGTTTGGGTCAGACCTACCTCCACCATGACAGAGAACCTGGTTATATACATAACCGTATTGCTCAATACAGTCAACTTCTTCATATGGGAGACAACATTTCTAACAGCGCCCCATGGACAAGAGAGCATGTTGCCTCAGGAACGGTTGGCAAGTCTTTCCCCTTTTTAGTGTTGCCCAAAGCATATATGGGTCATAGACACTCCAGGGCCTTGGGACATAACTGGAGGACCTACACTGCATTGCAGGAATAGGTCATGCTCGAGACTTTAGGCATGAAAGAGGAAATTGGCCTCAAAATCAACTTAACATCTCTGGGGCAAACTGAATACATGAAGGGTGAACCGAAAAGGAATACATATCACTCACTCGCTTTGCTGTAACTAGAGCTAGGAGAATAGCTGTCTTATATGACAAAGCTTTCAGGCTAATAGTCTCTAGCACCTCGGTAGAAGCTTGAGACTGTCCATCTAACACTATTTATTCTTTGCACTCATACATTATACATCTATACACTATACTTTGCCTTTCAGGGGCCAAATCCAAAGGCAGCTCTAGCCTGGGGTTTGATGCCTCCCCGTTGGCATGTGATAACAGATCTGGGCAAAATGTGATAGGGCAAGTTTTTCCTGATGGCATTTTCTGCCACCTGTGAGCTACGAGAAGAACCGATAAACTTGCTTATTAATTAACGCTGATCATGGGGGAATCCTATTCAAACACAAAGGCAGCACATGCCTGGGTTTCGATGCGCCCACGTTGGCCTGTGATAATAGATCTGAGCGCAATGGGATAGGCCAAGTTTTTCAAGCCGGTATTTTAAGCCACCTGGGAGCTACGAGAAGAACCGATAAACTTGCCTCTCTCACTCTGGCCAGAAAGGGCCGAAAGAGAGGAAGAAGGGGAAACGCATATAGCATCTCGTCTAGCTACCTGTGAGCCAGCATGTTCTGACCCAGCGGTGCATTTATTTCTGGAAAAGAGAAATGGATATATTTAACATTTTGCCATTCGCTCTTCTGAAGCACTGCCAGATATCTTCTACCACCACCGAATGCAGCCTCCACTCTCCTGAGAGGGGATTGGTCCTGGAGAGGAGATCTATGCTTACGTTGAGACCGAGAACATATGTGGACCAGAGTGACAGCATCTTTCCTGACCAACTTCCTGTTTAGGATCCAACCAATGGGAGAGCCGTCTGTCAACAGAGAAGCGGCATGCCATGAAGCTTTCACTAAGACAACTCTTAAGTCACTAACACTCCTGTGTTCAACTGTTTCAAGGGATCTCTCATTCTAGCCGCCAGCCAATATTGAACATCCCTCATTAACAGGAGACCCAGACGCACCACTGCCGTCATTGAGGCCATGAGCCCCAAAACTAGGTTAGCGTGCTACTAGCTCTACCCATGAGAGGCCGAGCTAGCTAGGAACGTCGAAAAAGATTTTACTATAAAAAACAGAATCTACTGCACTAAGAACAGATTGCAGAATTTCAGTACTTTCAGTAGAAATAAACACAAAAACTTCTATTCCGAGAGTTTCAGAGTTGAAAAGAACCTATATTTAGCCTCACGCTAGTGCAGGCTAACACCCACTTCGCTGCAGTAGTGCTACCACAGTAGCTCTAAGGGCAAGAAAATAAATTAAGCTCTCTGGATGACTCCCCACTCTGAGACTTTGAGCCTTCAGAAGCACACAAGGAGCAGAAAAAACCTTTCGCTAGCAATGTGTTTCACACAGACACAAAGCCTTGCTTTCATTTGCTGAAGAATGGCCTTCAGAAGAGGAGACTCATACATGCTTGTTATATGGACTGGCACATCAAAGTGCTTCGACACGTGAAACGTGAAATCAAGACACTGTGGTATTTGTTTTAAGAAAATAAGTTGTCATTACGACTTTTACATAGGAAGGAGTTGTTCGTATCGAACAAAACATTTTATTAAATTAGTGGCATTCCAGAAGCCGGCAGAACCTTTTTCATACAAAAATGTCACATACTGTGTACCGTTGACATACTCCATACACATTTTTCATCAAATGTAGTATGTTAGGTATGCATAATAGGTGATTTCACAGTGTGAGACTGACAGGGGAAAACAGAAGCCACAGGGGAAAGGAAAAACACCAAAAACTGGAGCCACTGCTAGGCTATGACAAATAACACAAATAAAATAGTTCACAATTTGGTTGTCCCATAACAAACTCAATCTTTTGCTGTTGTTTCAGTTTTTATTGATGCCCTAACATGCATTTGTTTTATGACTCAGTTGTATGACATGATATCACAAGAAAGGTCCTTGACAATAGGCAAATCTTTCATTATCGTTGATGCCCATTGGACAAGAACAATGTATTCTCTCTCATCACAGGAAAGTCAGGTGCTTGTGAGGCATAGTTGAACCATTCCTATGATACAACTAACATGATGTGGGAGAGGAGAGGGCCTTCTTGGTGTACCGCATGACCACCTTCTGGTTGAGATGACACACAGTTGGGCTTCCTTTTTGACGATGTATCTCGGAGGGTTTTGTGCTGTGACTCTCCATTTGCATCATTGACCTAGGCCTTTCTGAATGAGCTTTGGCAGCTAAGGCAAAGATAATAGAAACAACTAACATGATATTAAAAAGCCCTCAATTGAATTGGCATGCATATCCAACCTAATATTTAGATCACCTAATAGACAAACAACAAGAGGCAAAGGTATATGTTCAATCACAAAAACATCCAACTGGCTGACTAACTTCTACAAAATAGCTATACTGGGCAGCATATAAAAGAAGAAAAAACGTCTATCTATGGAATGTATTGAATACCACAGCGAAGGAGACTGCTATAAAGATTATTACCTGAATTAATTGTTGATAGCAGCTCAAATAAGGGACCTCTGCTAATGGAAGGGGGAAAACACCTTTAGCTTTTTGATGTGAATTAGTTACAGAAAAACAATCAACAGCTATGAAGCCCTTGTTTAAATAAAAGTTTTTGCCAGTGGTTGGACAGGGTGTCGCCACTGGATGGCAACATAGTCCTACCGGTTGGAATCCTCCTCTGGGAGAGTTGCTAAGGTACAGGAAGTTGGTGGAGCTTGTGCCTGGCCATACACCTGCTTCACAACCAACTCTACAGTCTCTGGGTTTTTACTGGCTGGTGAGAGTTCTTTAGTCAAGGCAGTGCACAGGAGGCTAAGAAGATGGTCTTTTTCTGAACTCAAAGAGGATAAACACCAACAGTGAAGGCAAATGCTGTAGCTACCAGTTTGTGTGGCTAAACATGGACCTGGTGCTGAGATGTTAGATGAAAGGAGCTTACGATTATGTCTTCAGTGTGAGACGGTGTAATGTGTGGGCTTTATCTTTTAGAAATTAGTTAGTATCGGCTCTTTTCCTTACTGTTCTTAAGATATTTACACAGAAAGTTGATTCAGGTAGATAACAATGTGATTATGTCATATATTAACCTCTTTGGCCAGCAGTCAGCAGCCACTGCTGGACCTGTCCTGTGGACTCTGCTTGGAGTATTTGACTCAGCAAATTGATCACCTGAAACAGATCAACATAAAAAATTATGTCACGATCTGTATTTGCGACGTAACTTAGATACTGAATGTATACGTTTCATGTAGATTTGATTAGATTCAACTTTATTGTAATTACACAGAACAGTTTGGCATCTAACCAGATAATGGACAAGTTAATCTTTTTTTTTGCCAACTTATGTATACCAAATGCCTGCTATGGGACTATTGAAAATCTATTGGTAGCAACCTTTAAGGCATACTAATTGTGTTGTATAAAGTACTCAATGATGTCCTCACCTTCAGCTGTATTTTGATTCCCTCGTCATCTTTAAATCCGATCTTGTCTGGCTCGTGACTTCCCTCAGGGGAGTAGGTTACACTCTCAACTGTTGTCCAAAAAGATCTAGTAATTTAATTTGTTCATTCATTGTTGATTACAAATATAATCCTGTCTAAACAAATAAATGAACTGTTGCAAATCATACGTTCTCTTACCTGTGGTTGCCTTTCGTAAACGGCACACTTTTTCAGTCAAATCGTGTAACTCGGACTGCCATGCTTTGGTCACTTAAAATGGAGGAGGAGCAAGAACTCAAAAATGACAAACAAAAAACAAAGCCAGTTGCGTTTTTTTAACTAGATCTTGCCTCACGTTTTTTGTCAAACAAGCAAAATGTGGATACAAAGAACTGACACATGTAGCTGCATGAAGCATAAAGGAGAAACTTTATAGTTTCACTCTATATTCTACTCCTATATAAATACGTGAGCACACTCAGATCCTAATATGGACCATCTAAATACAGTAATTATGCAGTAAATACAAAATAAACTAAGATAATATCGCGCCAACATATTACCACCTACATAATTGTAGATGTGGTGAATCTGTTTGTTTAAAAGTGAGGAAGGGAAGGCCAATGAGCACATCTGTGGGAAGGTTGGTGCCAGTGACTGCAGTGGGTAATTTGTCCTGCAGCACCAGACACTTCTTGGAAGTAAGGACCCTGCCTGGGCAAAACTGGGACCCCCGACCAAAGGTTATGTCATTCACTGCACAGATAAGCTTGTCATTGATACCTGTAGATAGAGTATTGATCAGTATCAGCAACTCTATGAAATAATAGGATTTTTGCAAGGCCTGGGGTTACAGTAGGTGCACTACCAACCTTTAAGACGACGAGTCTTTATAGAATGTGGCTTGTTTCTGCTGAAAAAAGGGCTGTGTGTCGTTTCTCCAAAGCGGGCACTGTTCCTATGCGTGGTGAGGGCCTGTTTAAGTAACGAATTGTCCGTTCCCTCTTTCAGCTGCACTTTGGTCAACACATAGTGCTTCCTGGACATGATGGTGGGATGGGGTCGACTTTGAGACCATAGTCTGTAAATAACAGCAAACTCAACTGCCCCTGAATATGTAAAAAACTATATCCCCCAGACATATTCGAATAATAAAAGAGCCTTGTTGTATGCACTTTGCCTGATATTGGTTATGTTGGTCTTTTAAATGATAAATACAAATGTACATACTCTACTTGGCTCTAGGTCTGTTAATATATTATTTAAAATTTTAAAGTGGGAATGAAAGATTCAGCAATCATTATAGCCTTAGGTAAATTAATCACCCACACTTAGCAATAGCAAATTACCTTAAAATAGTTTACTTTTTGGTTCACCTTGACCTCTCTCCTTGGCGCTCCCGAAAAACATATGGACTCGATAGAATTGTCTACAGTTTGACGTAAATGACTTTGGTGTTGGTAAGCGCTCTCAAATGAAACTCGATCTTACCACGTGACGATAGCTCCGGCGCCACACGTTCTATTATGTGTGTATTTTTTCATCACAATCACATTCCATCATCTATATATTTAACGTTTATCCAAATAGTTGTTCAACCTGGGATTTGACGAACTCTTCTGTTCCTAGAGTTTAACCATCTCTCATTGTTGGCCGTGAAAAGCCAGCAGTGAGTCAAAATCACTGAAGGTGAATATGAATAAAGTAGCCTCTGGCCTACCTGATCGGGAATCTGAGCATCAACCTAGAGTGTCGAGATTGATGCATAGCCGCATTGATGGATTTGACAGAAAATTGATTTATCAAATGAAATTAGGCTTTTTTCCCCCCACCATAATCAATGTACCCATACCATATATTCAATCCTCTTCCCTCTTTCTTGACAAGTCCCTGATCTGGATGGAAGAAAGTTGGGTAGGAGGGAGGGAGGAACATAGGAAGGAATTAACACACAAAAAAAACAGCAAAGGCAAACAGGAAGGAGAGAAAACGACAAACATAACCTTTTCCCCTCTGATAGCATACATTTTTTTGACCCTTTGAGTGCATGAAACTTTTCATGATAATATTTCAATCAACCTATTGAACATAACACACAACACTATTTCAAATCGAAGAAAATACAGTTTTGGGGAAGGAAGATGTTTTTTTTTTTTATTGATAACCATATAGTTTATTGTAGACATTGCACTGGTAATGGCTATCAAACCAGGAATTCACAGAGTCAGAGTGACATTGATCAGGTGGAGTCCAAGACAAATGTGTGCTGTGGTTGCCGTGTTGAAGCGTTTCACTGTAGGCCTACTCATGATTTAAAAACAGTAAATTGATATCTAGCGTGGTCATTGGACATGTCAAATAGTCAAAATGAGAGTGACTAAATGTGTTAATTGTTAATTTTTTTTATCAAGAACATGTTTCCAGAACCTCATTCAAGCATGCTTTCAGCAGGTGAAGTGAAATATAATCATTACAGTCTACTTATTAAACACCTATCTGAATTTAAAAAATCGGTTTCTACTGGGATGGAACTAATATACTGGTCCTGATTCTTTTCTGTCTGGTCATTGGACAAATGAGTGAAAAAGGAAATATTTTAATTAAAGGAAGCTACTTTGAAAATAGTACCCATAATAATTTACTATCAGACAATACAAATCGGATCTAAAATGTGTTTCTGGATTATTCTCGCTTTACCACGGGACTAACCTAATCAATTATAAATATTATTACAGTTTACCGTTTTATGTTTCTAGTATGTGTTTGCTTTCTAGTATGTGTTCCCATTATTAATTAAATTAAAAGGCAAATGCAGAATTTAAACAGTAGTCCATCTACAGGTTGGCTATACACCCAGTCATTATCCTTCCTCTATAGACTTTGCTTTTGTGAGAACGAATCCATTTACTCTTGTTTGGGGAATGGCTCAGGCCCTGCTAAAAGGTCTCGTGAGTGCATCTGGGTAAACTCTGCAATTACTTCTCATATGAACGCAAATGTTGATCCTTTGTTTTCACATAAAAAACTGATTGTACTTGTTCAAGTTTTAAAACCTCTAGCAGGAGGGCAGTCAATATCAGTCTTTTTTCCATTTTTATCACACGTCTTCAAATATTGTGGAGGAATTTGTAACACATTACTTGCCATGTAATGACTTCATACATATATATAAGTTAGACATTTGTGCAATATATCTCATGATCTTTCTTCAGCACTTCAGCTCTGCAACTCTACCATCCCACTGTGTTGAGGAAACGAACCATATTGACCACAGGTTCATCCGCTACGTGTTGCCCGCGGGAGAAACTGTCAACATGAATGACGTAGCACTATGAGGCGATGGCAACTACACTGCTCAAAAAAATTAAAGGAACACTTCTTAATCAGAGTATTTCATCAAGTCAATTAAACTTCTGGGATATTGATCTGGTCAGTTAAGTAGCAGAGGGGGTTGTAAATCAGTTTCAGCTGCTTTGGGGTTAATGGAATTAACAACAGGTGCACTAAAGGGGCAATAATGAGACAACGCCCAAAACAGGAATGGTTTTCCAGGTGGAGGCCATTGACATTTTTTTCCTCTTCATCTTTTCTGACTGTTTTTCACTAGTTTTGCATTTGTCTAGGGTCAGTGTCACTACTGGTAGCATGAGGCGATACCTGGACCCTACAGAGGTTGCACAGGCAGTCAAACTCCTCCAGGATGGCACATCAATATGTGCCATTGCCAGACGGCTTGCTGTGTCTCCCAACACAGTCTCAAGAGCATGGAGGAGATTCCAGGAGACAGGCAGTTACTTTAGGAGAGCTGGACAAGGCCGTAGAAGGTCCTTTATCCATCAGGAGGACCGGTATCTGCTCCTTTGTGCAAGGAGGAACAGGAAGAGCACTGATAGAGCCCTACAAAATGACCTCTAGCAGGCCACTGGTGTGAATGTCTCTGACCAAACAATCAGAAACAGACTTCATGAGGGTGGCCTGAGGGCCCGACGTCCTCTAGTGGGCCCTGTGCTCACTGCCCAGCATCGTAGAGCTCGATTGGCATTTGCCAAAGAACACCAGAATTGGCAGGTCCGCCATTGGCGCCCTGTGCTTTTCACAGATGAGAGCGGGTTCACCCTGAGCACATGTGACAGACGTTAAAGGGAGAAGCAGTGGATAAAGTTATGCTGCCTGTAACATCGTTCAGCATGACCAGTTTGGTGGTGGGTCAGTGATGGTCTGGGGAGGCATATCCATGGAGGGACACACAGACCTCTACAGGCTAGACAACGGCACCCTGACTGCCATTAGGTATCGGGATGAAATCTTTGAACCCATTGTCAGACCCTATGCTGGTGCAGTGGGTCCTGGTTTCCTCCTGGTGCACGACAATGCCCGGCCACATGTGGCGAAAGTATGCAGGCAGTTCCTGGAGGATGAAGAAATTGACTGGCCCCCACGCTGGCCTGACCTAAATCCAATAGAACACCTCTGGAACATTATGTTTCGGTCCATCCGACGCCGCCAGGTTGCACCTCAGACTGTCCAGGAGCTCAGTGATGCCCTGGTCCAGATCTGGGAGGAGATATCCCAGGACACCATCCGTCATCTCATTAGGAGTATGCCCCGACGTTGTCAGGCATGCATACAAGCACGTGGGGGCAATACACAGTGCTGAGTACCATTTTGAGTTGCTGTAATGGAATTTCAGCAAAATGGACAAGCCTGTCGCATCCTTTTTTCACTTTGATTTTTGGGGTGTCTTTGAATTCAGCCGTCTGTAGGTTGATAATTTTCATTTACATCAAACGATGTGGCATCCTTTTGTTCCTATTACATTACCCAGTCCATATCAGTATAGATATCCAGCATGATTTTTTCCCCCATTGAGATCTGATGTGTTTTCGAAGTGTCCCTTAATTTTTTTGAGCAGTGTATATATATATATATATATATATATATATATATATAATAATGCACAACGACTTAAATTACCAGAAAGGTTCAAAATTTTGCAGCAATATTTTTACTACACAGTTTTAGACTCAGCAGGTGCAGCAATGCTGATTGCAATTTCTGTAGTAGTCTAAACCTAATTCAAGAAAAAGGGCTGCAGAGTAGTGGAGATGGGCAGACTCATTCCTGCCCCAATGAGCCGAGTGATTGGCACTTATTGCAGCCATTAATAAATCTGCCAGCGACACCAGGGCATTGAGGTCTCTAGCCCCATCATTTCGCAACACATTAAATTGAGAATGAATCACTGAAATTATGAATTTAACTTTCAGAAGCTTTCGACTAGTTTAATTGATTGCATATACACTAGGTAATATTTATTAAAATGTCAATTAAGACGTATTAACGTGTAAAAGTAGTTTGAGGAAGAACTATGTTTTTGGGTGAATGATTATTTTTAGTGGGGCTCTGCCCTACCTGCCCATATGAACGGGCCACGCCTGGTGTTAATGACAAAATAATGAACTGATAAATAGCGGGAAACTTGCACAAAACTATTACATAGCCAGACTAGAGAGGCAGTTACTGTGACGATAGTGAGCGAGTCATCCATTCTCACGATTTCACAAGTAGTTAATACACCGATCAACCAAAACATTAAAACCACTGACAGGTGAAGTGAATAACATTGTTCATCTCGATACAATGGCCCATTTAAGGTGTGGGACATATTAGGCAGTGAATGAACAGTCAGTTCTTGAAGTTGATGTGTTGGAAGCAGGAAAAATTGGTAAGAGTAAGGATCTAAGCGACTTTGACAAGGCCCAAATTGTGACGGTTGGACAACTGGACATCAGAGCATCTCCAAAACTGCAGATCTTGTGGGGTGTTCCCGGTATGCAGTGGTTGGTACCTACCAAAAGTGGTCCAAGGAAGGACAAGCGGTGAACCGGCGACAGGGTCATGGGCGCCCAAGGTTCATTGATGCACATGGGGGGCGAAGACTAGCTCGTCTGGTCCGATCCCACAGAAGAGCTACTGTAGCACACATTGCTGAAAAGGTTAATGCTGGCTGTGGTAGAAAGATGTTGGAACACAGTGTATGGGGCACGCAGCTCGGTCTGAGTTTTCTTTTATTTATGTGGACGGCCGGGCACGTGTACGTCGTTAACCCTGGTAAGCGATGGCACCATGATACACTATGGTAGGAAGGCAAGCCAACGGATGCAGTGTGATGCTCTGGGCACTGCTCTACTGGGAAACCTTGCGGATGTCTGGAAATGTTTGAGCTTCTGTGGGAACAAACCTACGCATAAGACAAATTTGACCTTTGAGTTGGCTTGCTTTGTAAAACATTTCCAGACACTCGACGGCATTTTTGTTAAAAAATTACGACACTGTTGAATTATCCTTTGGTGTCTAGTGCACTGTGTTTCTTGCTGAAAATAACAGCCAGTGGCGAAGTGCAGCGAGCTGCCATGCAATGTCTACGTGTCTACGTAGACCTGCAGCCGTTTAATTCTGCCGCAAACTGCGGCCAAACTACAAGTATAGTTAAACTTTCTTTGGCGAAATAATAGCCGCAGATAATCAGTAAACGTCCTCTGGCATGTTGACCTATGTTACCAAATATTTCTTCCCACCTGATATACATAAAACGGACCACGAAGCAATGGAGGATAAAGTGATTGTGGCTCCATACTGTACCACATTGTATAATGCAGAACAAAAGAAGGTTGCAGATCGCCATATTAGTGTGACTGGCGAGTTCGAATTGAGACGCCAGTTTAATGTGTTAGTATTTAAATGTAAGCTAGACTGTAGCCTACCTGCACACCAGTTTGCGACAGGCAGAGTGGCGTTTAATCCACAAGTGCACCAGTGCAACAGCAAGAGTAAGGCTTATTCTGTACATTGTGCAATCTCTACAGGATCTGGGCTATTTATGTACCTCCTCCCAAAACCTTTTTCTTTTTCTTTTTCTTTTTTTTGTGATGACATTTGGCGTTCCATCTCACTTCATATAACGTAGCCTATCGGATTTGTCAACAACAGTTTTTGGTTCACAGCGGTAATATATTATTGTAGCGAACAGAATGAAAGAAACTAAGGACATGCCTCCCGGCCGAAGAAAAATTTAATTATTGCAGCGAGCCGCACTTCGCAGCTGCTCTGTGTATTTTCAGGGGAAAATACGTTATGAAGTGTGTGCACGCGCGCTCAGTGCATGGGGATGTCTTTTAATCTTGTATTAAGGAAGTATTGCAATTGTATGAAATACAGGTAAATATAGGATATCGTTCATTCCAAAACTTGGGTGTGATAGTCAGGTTTTTTAGCGCTCTTTTTTCAAGTTAGTCAGTAAAGGTCTCTATTGTTAAAAATCGATTTTTGTTTTGTCAATTGATGTTTGTTTATACGATTGATGCATCGATTCATTGTCCCAGCCCTATTGAAGACTAAGTACACTCCTTCATGGCAACGGTATTCCCTGATGGCAGTGACCTCTCTTGCAGCCGGATATTGCGCCCTGCCACGCTGCAAAAATTGTTCAGGAATGGTGTGAGGAACATGACAGAGTTCAATGTGTTCACTTGGCCTCCAAATTCCCCAGATCTTAATCCGATCGTGCATCTGTGGGATGTGCTGGAACAAAGAAGTCCGATCCTTGGAGGCCCTACCTCAATAGGCCCTACCTTACAATTTACAGGACTGAAATGATCTGCTGCTAACGTCTTGGTGCCAGGTACCACAGTACACCTTCAGAGGTCTTGTGGAGTACATGTCTTAATGGGTCAGAGCTATTTTGGCAGCACAAGGGCAACTTGCACAATATTAGGCAGGTGGTTTAAATGTTTTGGCTGATCGGCGTATGATTATTAACTTTGAACATAACTGGCAATCCTATACTGGGCTGTGTGCTTATGGCCAAATATTTCTTTCATGTTTTGAAATTGGGTGTCAAACACCCTCCTCTGGCTAAAAATTACAATGTGAATAAATTAAATAAAACGAAGATGGGTCAAATACTTTTATTTATAACTGTTCTGTATAATTTACAATGTGTATTGAACAATATTTGATTTTATTGTAAATGGTTTGAGTTTCCTGACATCTTTTTTTTTTCTCCCTCTTTCCACAATTTTCTTAGGTGACATCATGATAGACTATACTTATGTAGAGTGTACTTCGGCAGTTATGCAGGCCCTGAGACACTTTCAAAAGGTCTATCCTGAACACCGCACTGAGGAGATTAGGTGGGGCTAATCACAAGCATGTGCCTTTCTGTCTACAAATGATTCTTTTCGATATTGTCATTCTGGAGATATCTGGTCCCATTGAATCTATTGTCTTTAGTGCCTTTTCTACTGTGTCTGTGATGACAGTCTTAATAAAATTGCATCGGTCATCGTATTCCATGCTGGCTCTCTCTCTACTCTCATTCAGGTCCACTCTAAGGAATGGACTTGAATACTGCCGGAGGGCGCAGAGGCCAGATGGATCATGGGAAGGGTAAGTTTCCACTTTCTGTAGAACCTCCGTGGCTGCCCGATGTGTTACGAGGGCCGATGTGTTACGGGGTCCGTTGACCTATGATTTACTTCCGGCGCGCACAAATATACGTCATCGGGTTTCATGAACTGGGACTCCTGGCCATTCCACGTTCCAAACTGAAGCTCAGAGGTTCTTGTGTTTGCAGTCAGCTAATTTGTGTAATAGCCGTCTGTCAATTTTTTTCAAATCTTAGCTCGAAACATATTTCGATTCATTAGCTTTAGAAAACGTTGTGGTTTTCTATGCACTAAGCTTGTATATCACAACAGGTTATGTTTGATACTGTATTTGAATGTAGGCTATTGTTCTGTTTGTACCGAATTTTAGTCAACTGTTTTAAATGTGCTCAATAAATTAACGTTTTGATTACATGCATATACGAGTTTATTATATATAGATTACACATATTAATATATGGCCTTTAGATTTATTTATATAGGTACTGATAGCGTCTTTACTCGTATACTTTTGCAGAATATTTTAATAATAACCAGGTGCTGTTAGTTTATTTTTGTAAGCTAATGTCTTTCTTTTGTGGAACGGGAGTATCAGAGATTATGATAGGGAAATATTAACCTACTCTAGGGAGGCTTGTTGAAGCGTTTTCAAAAACTAACAAGTTAATAATGATCGATCCTATCTTGTAGTTCCAAAAGTTAAGGTAAATGAAAATGGTGAAAGCTAAGGCTAGCGTTCTTTCACACTAGGTTTGTGAGCAAAAGCCTAAACCCAAGGCAAAGCTAACAGTAAGAGCATAGAACGACAAGTATTCAAAATGGGGAGGTATATTAGCTACGCTTTCAATCGTAATTCGTTGTTTAGATGCTAGAGCTTGGGCGCCGGAAGTAGATGCCGGGTTTACGGACCCCGTAACACATCGGACACCCGTAACAGATCGGGCAGCCACAACCTCCTTAGACTTTTTAAATTCTAGCCTGTAAATATTTGGACAAGTCAGTGCTTGTACAGGTCTTAGCTGCCAGATTTAGCATACATAAAGTAAATCAAACGCACTGTGAATGTAAACGAGGTTATTTCACTTAATTATACTAATAATATCACTTTTGTTTAGTGTTATGCATCTTTTTCTTCAAAAGCCTTTGGGCGCTATGACAGATCACCACTTCCGCTGGCTGGTTTTCTGTTTCTTGACCCAGTACTGGTAGCACTACCATTACTAGAGCAAAACGTAGCCTCGACTAGAGAAGGCTACGCTATGCCTACTGTCCTGACAATGATGACAAAAAGGGAGTAGCTTGCAGCACTGGAACTTCAAAATCCATCAAAACTATGTTTGTTTTTTTAGTCGAAAGGGCCAAGACTGAGCTAACCCCCAACCTAGCTTTATGCTATACATTCCATTTACCTCGGAAGTCCCAAGTCATTTATTTCTCGAATTTATACTGACGAACAGTTAGGGGTAAAATCTCACTGTTAAAATAAAGTTGGTTTTCTTTATATTTATGCATGTTTTGTTGTCAGATTCGACTTAAATGTTTATTTAATAAACTTAATTGTGACCCCACTCTAGTTAGCCTGTAGAGCAGCTAGCTAGCTTTCGACTTGGCTGCAGTGCTGGGAGTGGGAGGTGATGCATAATTATTTTATATTATCTGTTATTGTATTCATCATCCCTGCCTCATTATTGTTTAACGTTATTGTAGGGTATTTAATCGTACAGCAATAGGATATAGTTAACACAATTTTAAATGTTTGATCGGACCAAGCCATCAATCACTCATTAGACAGGCCAAACATTCGGACCGTAATGTAACCAATGGTAGGCAGGACAAACGTGTTTTCAGTTTTTTTTTAATCAAGTGATTAAACAGTGAATGCTCCAAATTTGTGTTACTTACTAAACGTTTATTAATAAAAACAAATTCGGAAATTTTCAGTTTATCTAATAGTGACAGTTTTAGTATCGATAAAAGGTTTTTAATTTTACCGAGTTGATACTTCGGTTTAGCCACGCCGTGTCCTCGAAAAGCCCAAACATCCTGTGGCCAACTTTGACATTAGTTTACTTCTTTGTCTGGGAAAAATAATGTAT
>JAVQIZ010035820.1:0-10018 GCA_036023535.2 Galaxias brevipinnis
TTCCAAGACATAAGGGTGAGGTTAGAGGAATTAGGAGGTAAAGAAAATGATGAAAAGGGATAGGGCACTAATGTGTGGCTGTAGTTTACCATGAGCAAATGCATATTTTCCATCTATTCAATTTTCTTATGCTGCCATCAGGCATAACTTAACCAGTCCATATTAGCATACTTATGTGCCCTACCTTTATACGTATATCAACATTTCTTTATGATAAATTATTATATTTAGCCAAATGTTAATCGGTTTAGGAGGCCATTGTAATTCTATTTTAAACATGATTATCCTTAAGCATTAGAATTCTACACCGCCACTTAACTCAACACAGTGAACTTTCCCGAGCAAAAATCTGTATTTACACCAAATACACTTCCTAATTCTCTCAGACGTTACAACATGCAACGTCAACGAGTGACTGCATGTGGAAATACATGTGTGCCCCCATGACTTGGAGATCTGCTTGAAGGTAACCCTATATTTTCACGGAGCTCTCCTCGTGGGACCTAAGGAGAGAGGGGACGAGAGGATTAATGAGAGCCGTCACCACACAGTTTCGTGCCTTGCAGGTCGCCATTTCATTTCACACCCTGCTCTTCTAACTTTCAGTTTTGATGTAGTGGAAAATACTGACGCTTTGGTTAAGACCTCGTGCCAAATGTGGCAAGAAATTGTGTTCTGTGGTAGCGAGGCAGTTACGTATTCTCAGGCATATTTCACTTTAATGATCCAAGTAAAATGAGCGCTTGCTTTCCCGATGGGTTTAACTTTATTTTTTTGGCTATTAATATTTTTTAAGCAGTTACACCTGTTCTCGGCTACAAGCGAATCCCCAAATTATGTTGTGCTGAAAGGTGGCTTTGATCCCTTTTGGTCCTTTCAGACTTTGTAGCGGAAAATATACGACTTTATTCCAAACTGCACGGTTCTTGTATATACCTGTGCTGCAGTGTGTGCCGTCTCTATGGGTTTTAAAAGTGCTTGACACCAACCTGGCAACCCTGCCGCTGGGTCCTTGGCAGTCTTTACCCTATACCTATCCCGGTGGTCTTTTCCTTATACTCTTGACAGTCCATTCGTTCCATGGGCCAAGCGTTTCAGGGACAGTCTTTGGCAGTGACACACAAAGTGGCAACGACTTCTCTGGGAAAGAAAGGAGTCAGGCGAAGAGTTAAGGAACGACGCAGTCAGGAACTCAAACCGCTCCCGGAGGACGGGGCCCTGGCAGCAAAGTGCACGTCTGAGAAAGAGTGTCATATGAAAAGGCACAGAGCGTTTAATCTCTTCTTTTTTTTCTTCCTCTTTTTCTCGAGACGGCACAAGCTTCAGCTCAGTTGGGCTGCCAAATAAATACAAGTCTTTGCGTTCACTAGCGAGCTGAATAATTCATGGCGGCAGATACAAAGTGTCCTCTCGCTGCATGTTTTTTTTGTTTCGCTTTTTTTTTAATACAAATAAATCCCCTAACATCATCACACTCGCTCAAAAAGCACTGTACAAGGCACCTGGGGATAGTCCCAGGCCTTGAAGCTTATGACTCAACTCCCTCCATTATTCACAGGGCTCCTCTGTTCTTCTGTCTCCGACAACTCCGAGCCTTGAAAGTCAGGCTTGATGTTCGTATTGAGACCGGATATGCACTCTACAGGAAGGAGAGGAGTACATAGAACATTTGAATCGGTGACCTAAGGCCTATTATTTGGTTTGGCTCCCCGAGATGTATTATTGCGAAATGATCTTTTGCAATGCTGATAAAAGCTTAAGAATGATCAGTCATGTTTTTCTTCAATCTTTCTTTTTTTTATCAATTGTTCCAATCAAACCTGGCAAATATTTAATATTTGCAAATTATTGATTATGCTATGTTTATATGCGACGTCTAACCAAATTTAACCGTCATAATAATTGTAAATGTGTTTTTGGTTTTATAAATCCCAAAAGGAAAAAATAAGTCAACAAACAAAATTGGAAGATCAAAACAAAAACATACTGCCTTAACGCCAGGAGAGAAAAGCTGGATCGACCATTTTCTGATGTGGGCTCAGCTTCCAAATGGACCTGCCCACTTGTTCTGGCTTGGAGTGTTTGTTCGTCTTGGCAGCGAGGGCTTAACCATTTTCCACCCCTTACTTTTATGTTCTTCCAAAGTCAAGTTGAGCAGATTCATAACAACATAGTTTTTGCCCTCGTGGGATTCGCTGACTCATTTAAATATGGAGAACCACATGATAAAGGATGAGAAGGCTGCAAGGAGTATAAAGAAGAGTGAGAGAGTGAGAGAGAGAGAGAGTGAGAGTGAGAGAGTGAGAGAGAGAGAGAGAGAGAAAGAGAAAAGGACCCCCATGGTATGATACGTCATCCAAAGTGACAACCTAATTGTGTTCATGCAAAACGGAGTTAGTTTGAGCTTAGGTTAGTTCGAGCTCACATCTCAGCTTAAATTAATAAATTGAAACAATGACAAATTGACATTTCCTGGCCGGGGATAGACGTTTCCCTTTGGAACAGTGGTATTCTTCCCCCATAGTGGAAAAGATCACTGACCCTTGTACTGCACTGTGTACATTGCTACTCTCTTCACTCTATCTACAGCAATCTGTCTTAGCATGTAAAAAAAAGAAGAAAAAGAAAATAGAAGTGCACTTGAAAGTGTTATGTGTCTGGGGCTGTTTTCTGCTTCCTGTCTGTGTGTGTGTGTGTGGGGAGGGTGGGGGTAGGGTAGGGGGGTTGTTTATTAATGATGGCTGGACACCCTTTGAATAATCTGTCACGTAAACTTCCTAATATATATATATATATATATATATATATATATATAAAAATATATGAATTAAATAATATTCAAGCCTCAAAGGTGGGTGTCAATTGTGAGCGATAAAACAAACACCCAACTAGAACTTAACAGAATAAAAACAGATCTGTAAGTATGCAGTGTGTTACATTAAGGGTTACAGCCTGGATGATAATACATTTGCTGCAAAGAACAGCTGCTTTTGTCGTGTTTGTAGAGTCAACAGAAAACCATGACATATCACGGCTGAATGTAGATATTCAAAGTGGTGCCGCACTGTTTTCTGACGCCAAAGCTGAAAGCGGAGAACAATTTTTCGAATGAATGCGGTTTCATATAATATCTACAATTTCATTAGTGCACGTACGGTTGTGTAACATACCGGAAGAAAGTGAAAAAAATAAACTGTCAAAATAGCAATTGCAAATATCATACTTATAAAGGAACGTGCGGTGAGTTAATATGTAACATATTTATTTCCCAAAAGTTATAAGCGGTAGATGTTTTTGTTTTTTTTATGAATTATACTGCATAGGCCTGCCAGCAAAATGCAATGGAAGACATATAAACAGTTTCAATAACAGATATTAATACAAAAACAATCTGTACTGTATCTTAACTCCACCCCTCCCACACCCTAAACACGCACACGAACACACACTTCCCGTTCTTATGTCCCAGTCCCACAGGCCATGGTGAATCCTCCCGCTCCCTTTGTTCTTGCTGCGTCCTGATTAGAAACATGTAGGCGTAATTCCCTAATTGTCCTGTCCTAACCACTTTCATCTGGGAGAGGCAAGACGAGCAGGTACGGCCATAATCTAATAACCATGGACCTGGGATCGAACGGAGTGTTTGACACACACACACACACACACACACATACACACACACACACACACACACTAGTTTCCCGGGGAAACATTGCTCCATGACTCACTCTTTTATTCTTTAATGGAAGAACTGAGCTGTGCCAGGGCAGCACCCTTCAGCCCCCGCTGCAGATACGGACTGAAACCCTGGACAGATCGCACGGCATACCTGCCACAGACACCTGTGACCTCAGCCCGTGTGTCTGTGGTTTCGGGTGATTAAGGTGAAATATGGACGGGATTAATAAGGGAGATAGCTAGAGAGAGGGATGTGCAGCCAGATTGATGGTACATTCCTGTGGCTTAGGCATGAGAGGTATGAAGAAACATGGAAGTACCTTTAAGACGGATAGGACTGATCCAGCCACAGAAAATGAGGTTTAGACAACAAGTAACTGGACAGCCAGAATGGGTCAGAACAGCAGTTTTCTATGAATATTCCATCTAAATGTTGGGCACTTGCCATATATTAGATTGCTCGGTTGATAAGGTCAAATCTTGGTTTGGAAGCTTTCGTAGGCACAGCTGGAAATACTTTAACCAAACAACAACATTCTCATGCAAGTTAATCCATCAAGATCAAAAGCTTTCATAAACGAATGCCACCAAATGAACAATTGGGCATGAAAAAAAAAAACATCACAAAAATGCTGAAAAAATCTATCTTGACCTTTGAACCATGGCAAATCTCTGACCCCCTAGGATGAGTATAAATGTATGTGATGGAGTTATTTCACTCTTGGCCACCATTTGTCTCAGAGGACGTCCCGCATGTTTCGCTGGATTGTGGAGTCCATGTTCTACAAGCCTGGGGTCACAGCATGTATGTGTGTGTGTGTGTGTGTGTGTGTGTGTGTGTGTGTGTATGTGTGTGTCCCAATACCAGCGTGTATACACTGCGTTGTTTTTGCATTGCGTGTGCAGAACATATGCATGCAATATACAGCATAAGTGTGAATGATGAAGTCTTTGGCTGCATGGGAATGCAGCAAGTAGGCCTATAGGTTCATCCTGATTCATGGAAAGAGGAGAAAGTGGGTGGCATCATACACCACAACTCCACTTTAACCTTTCATCCTTGTGGTGAATATATGTGTGTGTGTGTGTGTGTGTGTGTGTGTGTGTGTGTGTGTGAAGGCAAGATAGTGGGTGATGGGCCGAGGTGAAGTCATAAAGACTTATCTCGCCGATCCATCTCTGGCTTCAATCGCTCCTCGCCTCCATGTTGACCCCTAGGACCTCGCCACCGCTGGAGGTCAAGTCCCAATATATCTCTTTCCCTTGCAGTCATTACTGTCATACCAGCACCAAGACCACTACCGCCCCGTCCTGCCACTGCATCCTTCCTTTCATCCACTAATACACCACCACTGTCTAAATATGGGCATGTTGAGTCTGGAACTTGGGAATATAGAAAAATACGGCAAAGTCTCTCTCATTAATCAGGGTAAGGGGAGTAACTAACGAAAGTATTCGTGGACAACTGTTGTTTTTTCAAATATAAAGAAGGGAGGGAAAGTTAAATTTGTTTGAGTTGTTTTTCTACGGGCCGAGCACATAGAGGAAGATAAAACCTACAGAGAGGGAGGAAGAAAGAAATAGAAAGAGGAGGAAAGAACAGAGAATTTTTTATAAAGAGAGGTAAAATAAAAAGTAGAGGAGAGAATAATCAGTGAGGGGGGGGGCATTGAAAAAAGAAAGAAAGAGAGAAAGAGAATTATCTGAGAGAGAGATTAAAAGAGACAGTAAGAGGGAGACAGATCAATCTGAGGAGGCCAACGACCTGTAAATCACAGCTGACAGACCATGAGAAAATCTGCATGCTTACGTTTTACAACAGCTATTCCTGTATTTGTAAGGGAGTCATGTACTAACACACACACACACACACACACACACACACGAACCGATGTCTTCCTTCTATCCTCTAGTTTCCTGCTGCAGTTATTCTTGGTGCTCGGACCGTCTGTCTGGGCTTGATTAAAAAAGTCGCGAGGGCCCTCGTCCTTTAAGGCTTGTCATCAATAGCAGGAAACGAGAACAATGGTTTCCATCAATCTACCAGAATTCTTTAGTGAGGGCCATCGGTCAGTTGGGCCAGCAGGGTTCTGATGGTGTGATGGATGTATGTAACGGGGGCAAGGGGGGAGGGAGGGGTTAGGGGTGGTTGTTGAAGTTACTGCTCCCACTTCTCCCCGAAATTCCTCGCCCGTCGCCCCTGGCTGGCATGGCAACACGGGCTCTGCTCAACAAACACACACAGACACAAGAACACGCGGTCACTTTACGTGCACCTACAGTACACAGGCTTAACGTACCAATATTTGGCGATGTTATCGAGCCACTCTTGGTTGGCTGGGCTTCTAAGTGCCCATGTGTGCTGGGGATTATTGTGCTCTGACAGATGGGGTTTTTAGTGCCGATCTCAAGGTGCTGGAGGTTAATTAATCCAGGCTGTGTTTGGAGTCCAAACCCCGTCTACGACATGCCAGCAGCGCCCACAGCGTAGAGTTAGATTCAAAAGAAGGGACACGAAACACACCCCGGGGAATTTGACTGAAGCAACATAAGTATTTCTCTCTCCGTCCGGGAGGACACGCAAGTCAGCGACTAGGGACGATTTGGCTGAATTTTGCAGATTCAATCCAGACCAGAAACACACACACACACTGCACACACCACACTGCGGTGAAAGCAAGTGAACATTATCATAATGCTAAGCCCTTCCTTTGGGTATGCGAGCTTAAGGTTGATTCCGAGTTGCCCCTAAGACGTAATGGAAGAAAATATGGCAAATGAAACCCAGGGTGCATTGTCAAAGCGCGTTAGATGTCCAAATCCTGGACGGGGGTCTCCTATTGGTTCCACAGAGTTACTACGGGTACGTGGAGACCCTGTGCCCACCTGGAAACACTGTCCAAACAATCACAGCCCTCAAAAAGTGTTTGCGTTCGAGGCATTACCGTTCAGGCCCCATCAATTACATTCTTGGCAGTCTCCTGCAATTGGAGCTGAATTTATTTAAGGGTGGTGCCCACTGGCCGGCGCAGGCACTCAGAGTGGCTTTGGAGGCTTTTAAAGATCTCAAGATACAAGGGCCAGGGGGTGTGTGTGCGCCTTTGAAGCCGGCCCTATTTCATCTAAGCTTAACATTCATTAGAGCTACGGAGACATAAATTGCGATAGATAGTATGCCCCAAAAGACTCCGTGGGTATAATCCCCCCCCGGTCTCTTTTTGACTTTTACATCTTAAACTGATTACCAAGCGGGCCTGTTAATACGGGAAAGCAGGGGTGTGTGAGTTGCCTGCTAAAAGTGCCTCCCTGGAAGAGATGGCACCCATCTTGAAGCTTCACAGTGCCGTTAGAGTCTGGCACGCCCGCCCGGGTTCCTCATGCTTTGTATTCTTTTTTTTGCTATCAGAGGCTACAGTAGGCCAGCTTGTTTCTTTACAGACAACTGATGTCAGGTCACAGAACAGTGTCAGGCCTTGGAACCGTGTACATCAACAATGTTACTTTACAACCCCGGCAGCCCCCGGCAACCCCCGGCAACCCCCGGCAACCAAAAATCCCAAACAACTCCTCTGGCCCCACTAAAGAGTACTTTGAGACAGCCTTTCTTAATTATCATTATCAAACGGCTGTGGTGGTCGGGGGAGGGCTTGGATAGTTAACTGAACGCAGGGAGTGGCCATCTTGTATATTTGGTGACCTGTAACTGTTAATAGTGACCCTTTAATCTGTCTCGGATGGTGTTGGCCCAGGAAGCCACGACGTCATCTCGTTTATCGACCACTCCATGTGGGCTGTCGCCATAGGTCAATCAGTCAGGCAGTCAGTCAGTCAGATAGTCTACCTGTCTGTCTGTCTGTCTACCATGCCCCTCCTCTGGTTTTTGACAGTAATATGGGCTCTGTGTAACTCTGCCCACCCCACACACACACACACACACACACACACACACACACAGCCACCTGATTCCCATTTTTCCTGTGTGTTTATTTATCACCAGGGCGAGACGGATTGAACAAACTGTCCACTGTCCCTGCCCTGGTTTGTGTCTCCTCGCCTCTGTGACTTCCTCATCCTCCTCCTCTTCCTTAGTTGGCGGACGTGTGCATGTTTGTGTGTCTGCGTGATCTTGTCCTGTCCTGTAGTTGGAAAGCACACCCTTTCCTGCAACCTAGGGGCTAGCTTTCTCTGCCTGTCAAAGTCCTTGCTTTTGTTGCCACTGAGGACACTAAACCATGTGTATCACTGTGGAGCCTATACTACTGAAAGCCTGAACGCGTGGTATGACCAAAGGGAAAGCATATTATGGGCTGTCTGCGCGCGCGCGCACGCGTGTGTGTGTGTGTGCATTGTGTGTATTTTGGAAATGTGTAGGTGTGCGTACACTGAGAGTGAGTTTGCACCTTACAACCATCATTGCATCACATGCCATCTGTTGCACATGCATTGTTTTAAGCGTGCGCGCGTGTGTGTGTGTGTGTGTGTGTGTGTGTTTGCAGGTGTCAGGGTTGTGCTATGACTACGTGCCAGGTCTTTTACATAGACAACTGGCCACGGACATCAGTCCAAACGAGCCCCGCATGTAAAAATCAAACTGGAAGTCCCTGTAGCAGTTAGGCAACCGTGATCACTGTTTTTAATGGAGCCAACATTTGCCTTGGGGCACCTCCAGCTTCGTGTAATGATTGCTGAACTGCAAGTTACTTTTCACCTCCCCGTTTTCTCTGGGTCCCCGGACGGATCTCTGGCGTGGCCTCCTCCTCGCCTCATTTCAAATGTTGGATTGTGAACGTTACAACAACTTTATTGCCCCTCCATCTTTGTGAAGGGAAAAGTGAGTGTCAGCTCCTGTGGTTTCACCTATTGACTATTGAACCAAACCCCCCCCTCTCCATTTTGCCCGGGGTCTAGAAAAACTACTTAATTCCTATGCAAATGATCTGAAATCATGGTGTTCCATGGATCTCAGGTAATTCTCAGAACTAAAGTGGCTCGATGAATATGCAACACAAACACACACGGACTATTGGAACGGCTCCCAAAAGGACCTTGAATGACAAATTATTGAAATCAAAAAATAATAATTGTTCTAACCTCACCTCAAAGGAGTGTTCCCTTAACTCTGAGAGAATTTTTTTTTTTTTTCAACTGCTAGATTTATCAGTCGTCTCAACAAAAGGTCACACAAGGCCTTTTCCATAAATCTTAATTTATGTTTGTGTCTTTTAGAAGCTCAGCAATGTCAAGTCATTGTGCCCCTGTTAAAACAAGATTAAAGGATAAACCCTGCCCTCTTCCCATTGTGTTTATTATCCAAACAAACCGCAAGGCTAAAGTAAGCCTGCTCTGTTTTCAGATAAAGAGCCAAATTAAGGAAACTCTGATAATTAATGATTCAAAAACATCGAGACTCAACGAGATTATGGCCTGACTCGGAGCTTGAAAAGCCTTGTAAATATTTAGGCTGCCATGGCGAAGATGGAGTCGACGCCACGTTCCTCAACAACACTTCTTACTGGGAACAGCGCAAGGACGACGTTCAGGTTTTTTTTTTGTTTTTTTTTAAATGTCACCCGCCTTTCTCCTTTAAAATCTCGAGCTGGAGGAATGTGATTTGTTTTAATTAAGAACCACAAGTGGGCTCGTGGGAAGACCTTTTTTACTTTGTTAATTTCGGCAGGTTCCCAGCTCCCCTGGATGTCTCTGGGGCTGGGGCTGAGTCTGGAACAGGGCTAGGCTGAACGGGGTCGTGCCGTTAAAGGGGAGAGGCTGAGTCACAGTGCCATGCTGCCAGGGGTTACCAGGGCCAGCAGGTTCTCAGGCATCAAACCCAACCAGTGGAATGCCAGGTCTGAAACCATAAGAGTTGTAACCAGTAGAAAAGACTGGAATATGTTCTGAGATAGAGCCTGAACCCAAACCAGTGGAATGCCAGGTCTGCAACCATAAGAGTTGTAACCAGTAGAAAAGACTGGAATATGTTCTGAGATAGAGCCTAAACCCAAACCAGTGGAATGCCAGGTCTGAAACCATAAGAGTTGTAACCAGTAGAAAAGACTGGAATATGTTCTGTTCTGGGATAAAGTATGAAAACTCTGTATGTATTGAACTGTATTTAGCTTCGCAAGCAGAAAAGTACCTGCTGTGTGGGAAGTATGACTCAAATATCTCTTTAGTGGGTTTGATTGCTGATGCTGTGGGGGGGGGGGGGGGGGGCGGGGGGGCGGGCGGGGGGGGGGGCGGGGGGCGGGGGGGGGGGGGGGGCGGGGGGGGGGGGGGGGGGGGGGGGGGGGGGGGGGGGGGGGGGGGGGGGGGGGGGGGGGGGGGGGGGGGGGGGGGGGGG